>VUQG01038173.1:17687-53375 GCA_015106755.1 Etia nguti
TTAAAAATGTATGTGATTTTTTCTTTTTTTTTTTTATTCTTAGATTGTATTTTTTTTTTATTCCTGTTTTGATTTTAGTATCATTCCAGTATTTTAAGTAATAGCTCTTGTATTTTAGTTCTGGTTACAGTTTGATAATTATAGAGTTTTTGATGCCTATTTAGGTGATTTACTCATCCAGTCCTGGGTTTGAATTGGGTTTGCGTCTGTTTCTGTTGTCAGTTTGTTTCTCTTGTGTTCAGTTCCTCAGTGTTTCTTCTACAGTCTCATCTTTCTGCCTGTACGCCTTTATCCACCAGTGTGTCTCTGTCTTCACATTTTGTGTGACCCATTTTCTGTGTCCAGTTGGGGTTTTGTTTGTTTGTTTGTTTTTTACTTTTTTCACGTTTTACTTTTCGTCTCCACTCATTTTTTAGATTACTTTTCACTGTGTCTTGTTCCACTTTCGTTTCTGATTCCCAATCAATGTGTATAATTAACCCTTCCTTTTCCAGACTTTATCAGCTTTAAACTAACTTTAATCTTAGAAAACGATTTATGATTGTGCTTAGAACTCACAGAACACAACACATTAATCTTCAACACTGTGCTTCTTAACAACAATGAACTAATAAGTAAGAAGAGGTGATTTAGTGCTTGTTATTTATTTATTGATAGGATGAAGGCTATGAGCTGTTGTAGGGTGGGATACACCCTGAAGAGACTACAAATACATCACAGGCCATCAGTATAACAATGTTTCTTTCTATACGCATTATTCCACATATATTAAAGAGAGAGAGAAAAATGCCCCCTTCATAGATATCTTCAAAAATTTATTCAGGTTTTGACACCAAAACTGAGTAGTGGTAAAGGTTTCCTACATAAGCACAGCAAACTCAGTATTGTCCCTCCAATGATATTATAGCCTGAAATGTCAGTTATGACACTTAATTGGCTTCTGGAAAGTGACTGAGTCAATTAAACACATCTGTAGCAGGTAGTTCATACTTTCTCTTAATAAAACATCATTTTCATACATCTTTGATAAAGCACAAGAAAAGAAAACATCTTTAATTTAAAACAGTTTTTTGAGCAAACGTGCTAATGAATTTATTATTATCTTTGAGAACGAATGGAGGGATAAGTCTCAAGATTATAACAAATTAACTATTATCTACAGTATTTGTACAGCACCAGAGTGACTGCTTTTTGGGACACTGCAGTCTTACTTGTGTGTTACCAAAAAAGCATCCTTGAATTTAAATAAATGACATTAGCATGCATAAAATATTACAATTTGTTAACAAAATATATCCTTCCAAAATAAAACAACCTCAAACTGTATTTTGTGGAATTAGACTTTTTTAAAGAGTGTTAAACTGCACTCCAAGAAACCCAGCTTTTTTTTATTCTGCTTGGAGAATGCAGATTAATTACATTAGATTGTCTGTGGTTTCAGATAACTACTAACCAATAAAAGAATGAAAGACAAATATGACAGCAACACATCATAGTGAAATACAGTGAAGCAAAAGTGTAAGTGTTGCACTACACCTTTTCAGGAAAAAAAACATGCATAAGAAAAAGCAGATCACTTGCTTTTCAACAACACCATCCAAACGCATGTACTTATCAGGGATGTAGAGCAGTCAAGTTGAACTCAGCCTTAAACCAGTAGGTTCACATGAATATGCATGAAGAACCTGGAGTTACATTAGATAGAGCTCTGATGTTTGTGTGTGTTCCTTCTGGTTTGTTTTCTTGTATGAGATCACGGTTTAACTCACGTTAAATTACAGTTAATAACACTTCCAAACATAATTACAGCACATAGCTGCAGTTTATGCTGTAATTACTATTCATTTTATATGTTTTGAGGACCTTCAGAACACTGAGGCACAAGCAGACTACTGCTGAAACACCTTTCTGGAATATGATTTAACAAAACACCAGTAAAAATCACATTTTAAGGTGACAACTTACTCCAACAAATACTTGCACCACCTACAGTCAGTTGCAGCAGTAAATGATGTCAGATCTCCTTAGGCTTCCTTACCACTTAAGGACTGCTGACCTCACCCCGGAGAGCAATACTGAAACCTCAGGGATACACTTCATTTCAGACTTGTTTATAAAATGAGAGTTTACAAAAAACTTTATGTTCAATGTTCTGTTAAACTCAGGAATAAAGAAAAACAAAACTAAACAAAAACAACAAAAAAAGTCCAGAAACCAATGGGTGATGTCACAGTGGCTATGTCCATCTTTTAGATGGAGTCTAAGGAAATCACAACTGTTATTTATGTAACATTATCACAAAAATTATGGACCTGCACCTAAAAGGGACAGGACCTTCTTTTATGTTGCAACACAATAGTTTTAGTCAAAATGGCCACTGTGCAATCTTTGGCAACTAATTACTGGCAAAAGAAGTGATGAAAAATTTCAGTTCACATCAGTAAACATAACTTTTAGAACTAACCCTTAAAAAAGAACAAGAAAAAATTCTAATTATGTTATAAAGCTGAAGTATGACTCTTTTTAATTTGCAATAATTAAATAGAGGTTTTCAAGTAACTTCCTTTAAACTCACCTCTAAAATTCACTTTCTGTCTAAACACAGTTTGAGGCTTTAAAAATGTTTTTGGAAAAAGTTACAATAGAGTTAGGAATTAGGTGAGTCAGCCCTATGGTTGATATCTCATAGCCAAGGGATCTGAAAAAAATTTGCTTTAAATTGTAAAATCTGTGCTGCATCATTAAAAGTGCATTTTTATGAATGGTAACAATTTCACAGTTAAAAACAATATGAATATATACTGAGTCCATTTTTATCCCCAAAGTTGTCTTTGGGTTAATGGAGAGTCTGATATCAATATGGTGCATTGAGTCATTTTGGTAGAAGCTCCGTAACTACGCTCAAGGACAGCAGAAATGTTCTGCTGCATAGTTTGGCGTATTAGCTAGATGACTAGCTAGCAAGCATAGGGAAATATCTGAATCAGTCCACAACAACAAGTAACACGAAGATCAAAGCATCTTAACTGCATTGATTGTGGATTATGAGGGGAACCTTGGAAAACCTTCACCCCTCTAAGAAGTCCCTGGCCCTAATAACTTCAAGAACCTCTGGTTTAGCCCCACTTCACTGCATTACCTAAAAAGAAATCACATTTAAAATAACTGTTTAATAATTGATGTAGCCCAATCCACAGCGTCGTAATATAGGAAAATGCAACAATATGAGTGCCTTGCAATTTCTTTACTCTGGCCCTGACTGTCAGAAGCATTTTTTAAAACATGGATTAGCTATTAAAAACTAGTAGATTTGTGTGTCTTTAGGAACTCACACTGTTAAAAGGTGAATGTAACCTCACAATCTGGGCAAGAGTGGGTCATATCCCAGGATTTAGCCCAGCGTAAAAACACCTTTTGGTTCTTTGAAATCAAGTTTTCATTCAGTAAGACGGCAATAGCAATTGCTGGTGATGTTCAGCAACAGTTTGGCAGCGTCAACAAGGCAGCCATGTTGCTAAGGTACAAAACCAGAGCTATGAATGACTGAGGTAAAAGGAAATATGACAAGATCAGACTTAATAAATAAGCTGATGATTAACACAAATGACATTCATTCAGTGTAGCAGACATCACAGCGTCTCATGAGTTGGTCACATCAAAGTTGTCCCTGCCTCTGAACATGATGAGTTAAAGGAGCTGATACTTGCAAATAATTAGAGGTCATCTGTGATAAAACACACAATTACAAGACATTTACTATCCAGGAATTGCACTTCATTTTTTAAGATAAAAGCACAACATTGCAATCTTTGGCTTTAAAAGAAAAACAAATCAAAAACAGGTTTTCTGAATTTATTACACCTAATGAGGCGCCACAAAAAATTGCTGATTTCGCTGCATACTCATTTCCTTTGTGGCCAATAAACCACCACTGGGAAGCCCACAGTCCCACATACAAGCTGCTTCAAGTTACACAGAGAACCTAGACTATTTAATAATTAATAATTATTGTATATACACATGAAAATGTATTTTTAAAAATCATATCCCCTTTTTCTTACTTAGCTATATGTATCATTTAAATATGTTTCTTAATTGGATGGAGGTTTATTTAATTTTGCAGCTCCGATATGTGTAATGAGACTGCATTGCATTACTGAGTTTGTATATTCATACAGATATACACATCTTTTCAGTGCCTCTTGGATGTTAGTAAATATCTATTTTTTTCAGATTCTTCTATATTTTATTCATCTGCTATGCCATTTCTGGTTACCCCAGTATCTCCAATACACCACTTTAAGTGGAGTCACAAGTTAAAATGTGGCATGTAACATATTGAAATGAACCTCTACAAAAAAAGCAGTGAAAGGTAAATGGCCAACAGTTTCCTGCTAGATGTGTTCTTAATATGTCAAGAAATGTGTGTCCATCAATCACAGCTTGCACCTACGATTGATGAGGCTGATGGATGTTCAGTGACAGGGATGCTGCTCAGATCAATGTGGGAGCTCCTGGGATTTGACCCTCCAGCATTTGCATTCTGTTCTATTGCAGATGCAGCAAAGCAGCAGAAACAAACACGGGGCTGGGGAATTCATGGTTACAGGAACCAAAAATGCAGTTATTTAAAATGAAAAACTAGGAAAAAATACTTTTCAATTCAATCTTATTTTATGTCATGTATTTGCATGTGTTTGGTGCCATTAACATATGAGAGTTCAGTGTAATGTATTTTCCTGTTGCAAATAATCTCAGACTTTGAAAATAAACTATTCAGAGCCGTTTAAGAAAATAAAAGTTTGTCTTAATAGAGTATAAGTGTTTGCTTGTACATAAACTAAACTGCCTTAAATTACTGTTAAATCTGATAAAGGGCATCACGGAGAGAGCAACACAAAAATCCGCATTTTATATTACATGCTAAGTTGTGACCCATTTATCCCATTCTAAATTAAAAACGTGCATTATGTACATTATAAATACTATTTATAATTAAAAGAATATTCACAAGATGGCATTTTTCTTACTGAACATAGTAGAGCAGCATAAGCAGAGGGTAAAATGGGCAATATTAACAGCAACCCCAGGAGCTCAACCACTAAATAAGTATTTCAATAAATTATAGGCAAAGTAAGTCTTTCCACTTTTTTTCTCTCTCTGTGATCATCCTCTGAATGTAAAGCTAGCACAGATTCAAAAACCTCCCCCTGCTGGATAGAAAGATGCAGTGCTATCAGATATATAGAGAGCCTTCAGGTGGTCCTACTGCCCAGATGCCCTGGTTGCTCTCTGCTGCTCCAACATGGCTCTAAGTGCAGGAGACATCATGGTGGGGGACATGGCCGGAGTGAAAGGTCGTAAAGGGTACTGGGCATTTTTGCCGGGGACATAAACGCACTGGAAGAATCTCTGTCCTGTGAAAACATCAAGATGAGATGGAAAGACGTTGCTTAGAATAAGATTTGTGGATAAATTTGTACTTTGTAATTATATGATTACATGGTGTGTTCAAACCACACATAAAGCAAAGTTTCCAGACCAGAAATAGAGGTTGCTGTCATCACTGTTCGTGGGCACTATATGATTTAAGTTCACTCTTATATAGGGACAGAACCAAAAAAAGACGAACTGGTAAACTCCTAAAATCTTTTTTTTTTTTTTTAAGAGGAGGCAGTTCTCCCATTAGCGCTAAGGTGTTAACATTTCTGGGTTACAAAATGGTCCAAAAAAATACCACTGATGTGACGCACAAGTTCACTTCACAATTGGTTTGAACACAGCGGTTTTGATTAGAAACACCCACACCCACCTATATCCTTCTCCATATGCAAATATTAATATCTGCCACTGTCAATGAAATAAGAACCTGAATAAATTTCACCAAGTCTTACCAGGTTTCTTCTTTTCTGTAATATTTTCTTCCTTCTTGGGTTCTTCTGCATGCAATAAAAATAAAACTTAATGAGAATATGAGATTGTGCTTCACACTGAGAGAGAAAGAAAACAGAGGATAAGTTTCTACATGCATGAAAAGAGAGAAAGGATAAAAGACAGGCTGGGTTTCACTCTTTAAACACCGTGATGTTCTTTTGCTTGTTCATTCTCCTGTTAAAGTCAAACTACAATTAAAATGTAGTTGGACAAGCGTCCACTTATTGCCACTTGTCATTTGCAAATAAAAATACATTTAAATGTAATTTTTCTGCAACAACCACATCACCCTGCATAATTGTTTAAACCTAATAAAAGCCACTCAGCAGGTGTCGAAATAACACGCCTGAAAAGTGGTGCTCAGCAAAGAGTAGCCTTGTTGCTGCTGAGTGTTGTAATGGCAAAGCCCCTTCTCATTCCTAGGATTTCAAACACTGCTGTCCACAACAAACCACTGTCCTCTCCATATTCTATAAAGAGAGACTGGTCTGTCACCTGAATAGCCATAGATGGGCAATTGTAAAGCACCCTTTTGTGTTACATGTAACTAGATATACAACAAGTGCAGGTTTAATTTTGTGATGAGGCTTTTCATAAATCTAACCAAAAGGAGTTTAGTGACTCAAACAAAGCAAAATAAAAAAAGTGACTAAAGAATAAATAAATTATCAACTAAAAAACAAGCAAAACAAATGTGATGGAAACCAAAGTTTATTGGCTGACAAACGTCTGAGTTGTAGCTCTCTAAAGACACAGTAAACACATCTATCAACATTGTATGTAGTTCATAGTGAACCATAGAACTTACAGATTGAAGTCTCTTAGAAATCCTTGTTGGTGAAATGTGACGTAGAAGTCACCACTCAGAGACACAGTTCACAGAAAGGAAAACATTTGGCAAAGGCAAGTCTATGAACACCAGGAAGGATATTTAACTCACATTCATTGTTTACTCATGTCGTTACTTTATTGCTATTTATAAAGGTTGTTTTTCTTCTTGCTTTACTGTTAGTTTATGTTTGCATTAGTGTGTCATGACTTTATTAAGTTAGATGTTGTATTTTACTTAAATGTAACAATGTGTACGTGCATTTCCCTGCTAAATAAAATACAAATAACTTAAATTAAATGAAATTAAATCCTCCAAAAGAGGTTGATTTCTTTTGGAATTCAGTCATGCATAAAACAAACCATACAACACAAATACTGGCTAGTATTGTCTGTATAAAACGATTCTGGTTTGCTTGTTGTAAGTGAAATAAAGAAACCAAAATCAAAGTAAACCTCCGAACTTCAGTCTGAACCAAAGAAACCAAACTATTTTTCATCACACCTGAAGAAACAGGCACTGCTGTGTCAGATAGTAGCAAAGTGTGAAGTTAAACAGGGCAGTGGGGGAGTGTTTGTAATCCACTGGATGATTCAATATGAACAGAACACTAATAACCCAATTTAATGGGTTTTGGTTCATGGATTTAATCAATCCAGCTAAATATAAAATTGTTGCCATATTCATCAAAGGCCATAATCTCTTTCAATAATTCAAGGCGGCTCAAAAGGCTTGTAATCTTGTCCCAATCAGCTCATCTCATTAAATTCTAATCACTTGTGATCCTAATGTCATTAAAGCCATCGTCCTTTCATACTGAATTATCCATTGGAAAGATGGTGGAAAGTTACAGAATACCTCAGGCCTTACAGGAAGCTGTTTTCTCATTTTCTATTGACAACAAGCATATGATATACAACATGAATGAAAGAAAACGAAACAATTCATAGCACCACTGTGTTTCTTTGTATTACTTTAACATGTTTATCCAGTAATTCAAGGAGCTTTATCAGTTCAGCCAACTTCATATACTGTAGTTTACACTGATGCTGGGAATTTAAATTTAAAGGCATTATGAGGAAATCAATACATTCTGAGAGTTAATTTATACATTTGTCGATTTAGCTATTGATCAGGATTGTGCGAGTGCATGTGGGGATGTACAGACTCTCTTTTTGTCAAGGGACAGCTTATTCTAGTTTCTATCACCCTCCTGAACATTATCATGGCTACATGATGTAAAATAGTTCCCAACAATTTTGCTGTCAACAATAAAATTGTCAATCTAAACTCATTCTGCCAGATATGGCAACATGTTTTAGGTATCATTGTATGAGGAAAAAAATATGCATAGAGTAAAACAAGGAATTGAGATTGAAATACACTCCCGCTCCTTTTACCCAGAATTATACTGAAAAATAAAATGTTTCAATAGTAGAAAGCATTTTTCTAGTCTTTTATTTTTGTGCTACATTATTTTATTGCCTCCAACCCCTGACATGTAACCATATCTACCTATTCCTTGTGAGAAAAGAAAAAACTAAATCCCTGATGCATTCAGTCAGGTTAACTAGCAAGATGAAAGAGAGGAGGGTGTTTACATTGCAGAAGTATTCATATTATTTTGTGCCTAGATGATGATAACTATCTGCCAGCTGTGAAAGAGCACAGCTTCACATTTAGAACAAGCACAGGGAAGGTAAGTGCTGATGGGGAGGAGAATGATGTCGATGCCACGGCTCCAAAACCACAACGTCTTTGTCAGTGCGAGGGAAATTAACAAGCGTGGTGCTTAATATGGACTATTGAGTTGTCCATATCAACTCAGTAGGTAGGCTCGGCCCCTCTGAACAATATGATAAACTAAAACCAAAAGCTAATTCTAAAGAACTCAAAAGTATTAATTCTCACTAAGCCTGTAACGTAATAGATTACTTTTTTAATTGAAATAAAACTGTATTGTGACAAGTTAATTTTAAATGTAGCCCAATACTGACTATCAGGAAATGTTACTGATGTCAGATACCTTACTAGTTTAGAGGTCATATCAGTAACCAAAAGAGAACCAAGAATGTTTAAGTCTCTAACCAGCAGTACTGATAAAGCCTCTTGAAGCACACTCCAATGAAATTAAACTTCTGGAAACACAAATAATTCTAATAAGTTTCGATACTCTCTGTAGTGACTGGAGATTATTTACTCTGCATATAGAAAACTTTCATGCTTGAGTACTTACCAGTTTTTGATGCTTGTTTCTCTTTTTCTAAAATTTGCGAGGGGAGAAAGGAGCACCTGAGCCTTGTGAAATATACACAGCACTCATTAGATTCACTTCTAATTCTGCTCTAAATCCATACCTTGAGACTCTTTGACAGATTTCTTTTCAGCCTTCTCTGCTTGGCCTGTGAGAGGAGAGACAGCCCTATTACAGCCTGCCAAATAACTCTCTGTAATTGTGGTGTAAATTCAATATTCTTGCAATATTATTCCCTTCTCGGTGTAATACAGCTTGACATGTCTCTAATTAGAACTTTATCATGCATAAAACAGCCCATTTTATTCACATAACCTGCATCTCAGAAAGGGGCGATTTTCCCTGAAAAATGCCAGTAGAGAACATGAGTATGTTTCAAACACATCTAATTTGCTGTAGATGGTTTTACAAGAGTACAAACATCTATGCTTGCACCTTCTCTTCCTGTGTTCCACTTGATGCATCTGTTTAGCTTCTGAGAAACATGGATGGACATGAATACTAACAGTGAATGTGAACATTAGACTCTTTCAGAATGAGGCATGACTGCAGTTTAGACCTTCTTCATTTCCATCCTCTAATTAAAATACATTTTTCAGAGATGTTTTACTCTCAGCATGAGTTCCACCATAGTTAATTTGCCTTCCAATTTATCAAAAGGGTATACATTCAGACTGGCTATAAGACTTTGTGGTTCAAATTTAAAGAACACAACTTTTACAGAGCTGAAAGTAAAGGCAAGAAAGAGAGCTTGTTAGAATTTCCTGTTTTTAACAAGGTAACAAAGATGGCTAGAAATAGCTCAGGCTACTTTAAGGGTTTTTGTATGTATTTCAGTTGTCTCCAGAGTCTAAAAGATGAATCCCACTGGCTTTGCAAATCCCCTGTTTTGTCATTTTCTGCAACCAACAGGTCAAAGTCCTAACTTTCCTACTAATTTTGGAAATCCTTTGACCTTTCCTTCAGGAAAAGCATAAGGTAGACATATTTCTGAGAGCTGTCTCTTTTAGATTTTCAGTTAACTTGAATGTTATTTACAGGACCAAATACAAGCAATAGTCATCTCAAGACAATTAAATTATTTTTTTATTCATAAACATAAACTAAAAAATTTATTTTTTATCAGAAAAACAAGTTTGCCCAATTCAGATAACTGTACATCTAATGACGATAAATAAAAATAATCTAGTCTTAGCTGAATACACACAATGTGTTCTGTCATTCTGGCAGATTATGCACTAGCATTAAGACACTGGCAATAATATTGTACTCCAAGAAATAACAATCATATTTTAGACAGTTGTAAAGTCTACATCTGGAGATCAGAGGTGGTGGTGCAGACCTGTAATGCTGACTATTGAAAATCAATTTCAAATTTGAGAGAGAGGGAGAAGGGATAGAAATGTTGTGCAGTCCCACAAATGGGACCCTGGTCACTAGTAGCATGTTAGCATACTAATGGGTTAAAAGCACTATTGTGCAGTCTCACAGTCCTGCTAGCATGCTGTAAATAAGCTAAGCCATGGGGGAAATTATTGCCTCATTAAAATATAAACTTACTTTTCTTTGCTGCCAATAATTGTGATCTTGTCTTGGCTACAAATACAAAAAAATAGTAAAGAACTACAAGTTTTAGGAAAGGTAGATATTTTGGGGCCCTCATGAAAGAAACACAGACCTGGTTCAGATGAAGATCTGGCAGGTTTCTCCTCGGGGGCCTCAGAGGTTACATTTGCCCTCCTGCCAATGTCAAGTCTTGGTCTTAGTCTGAGTGGCTGTGGACGTGGTTCTGGATCTGTTTGATATGAGTTTGAAACCAAATCATCTTAATAAACAGAAATTATAATGCAGGGGTGTAATTGGGCTAAAGTTGATGATTAAAAACAGATCTTCAACTGAGAAGAAAATCTAATTTTAGTGAACTCATGCATGATCTGAGTTTTACCTGTCTTAGCTGACGATGCCTTCACTTTGCTCCTGATAGGTGCCACTTTTGAGGGGAGCAGAAACAATTAGTTCCCAATCATCTTTCATGTCAGTGACATGAAAGATGATTGGCTTTATGCAGATTAATGAATGTCAGTGAGTGCCGTTACCTGTCTTTTCAGAGGCTGATTTCCTCTTCTGTCGTTCAGCCGCAGGCTCTAACGTAATAAGGAAAAACTCATGATTAGCAGCCTGAATATTTTGTTTTCTCAGTCACCTATTAACTTCTACTTCACATGAAAGAGAAATGTGTTGGACTGCATTTGATAAATATTACAAATTTGACGAGATCCTAACATCTAATCATGTTTACCTTTCTTAAGAGCTGCAGCACTTTTAGTTTTATGTTTTGCAGATGGATCTATGTAAACAAATTGGAACAAAATACAACAGAATTAAATATATACTGTTTAATTTTCATCGTTTATATATCTCAAAATTCCAGTAAAGGATATTTTACCTTTTTTTGCCCCTGCATGAATTTTGATTTTCTCTTTTTTAGCAGTTGCCACTGTAGTAACAAACACACAATAAAAACATTACACCTTTAAAGGCAATAAAAATGCATTAGAAAGTATAGATCCATAGATACCAGATCACCTTTCTTTATGGTGTCTGCTTTGGTTTTCTCTTTCAAAACAGCAGCGTCTAGTATTGAAAAAAATAAATGAATTTATGGTATCCATATCTTGGAAAAAGGTTTAAATATATATGAATATTTACAACAAAGCACAGCTATAATTACTGTGTGTATCACTTCCAACAATGTTCAAGTGTGTACCAGTGGAAACACCAAATTATCCAGCTGTATACATGAATTACCTTTCTTTGTTTTCCCTTTGGCTGCTTCTGGCTCTGAGGGGATAATTGCAGTGAAATGGCCATGCCAAGTTAATTTTCTTTAATTAATGCATTCATATAGCACGCAGTGTCATTGTACATCACCGTTATGTGCTGCAGCTGTCGTTTGTTACAGCGAATATTCTAGTTAGCTGGCAAATTAAGTGTTTAGTGGATGTGGAAAGGGCTACAGTACCTTTGTCTGAATCAGCAGCCTTTGTTGTCTTTTTTGCTGAAAATGACAAGACATTAATTATTGTTCACTGATGTAATTATGATAAATACAACTTTCCACAAGAGTTTAACTTCTTAGTTTGTACCTTTCTTTGTTGAGACAGCAATCACGTCCTCCTTAGCAGCCTCTGGTTCTTAAAAGGGAAACAGTTGTAGGTTTATTTACTTTGTAGCATAGTTTTAATTATATTAAAGTTTCAGAGAAAAATGTAAGATTTTCATGATAGTGGGGGTTTTTTTCCAAGTGAAATGTAATAATGCATTTATGTATTCAGTTATTTATCACACCTTATTCAAATATTTACTTATCAGCAATTCTATTTAATTAACTGCACTATATTTTTAAGCCTCATTGATTTATTTGATCAGAGTTCTCTGATTTTCTTCACAAACCTCTGGAAGGTGAGTAGAAAAAAATTCAGTGTATTGAAATATTTTTAAATGAATAACTGTAAAACATAATGTACATTAGAACAAGAAGCAACCATTTTAAAATAATAAAGAAAATAAATAGACATCCTACTCACCTTGAACCGGAGTTTCAGCAGGCTCAGCTTCAACAGCTGGAGTCGGGACCTCAGGTTGGGCAGGAGCTTCTTCTTCCTCTGCAGCTTCTGGCTGTGCAGGCTGGAGTGGTTGAACTGGATCTGGTGGAGGCGGCATCACAGGCTGAAGTGGTGGCTGATATGGTTGATACTGTGCGTACAGTGGATGCATTGGTGGTGGTGGAGGCTGCTGCTGATAAATGCCCTGTGTCTGTGGGGCTCCAGGATGGACAGGGTGGGCGGTCAGTACAGGAGCAGAGGGAGCTGAATACAAAAAAAATACGCCTTTAACCTTACAGCAGAAGTCATTAAGGAATGGTGATTTAACAGTGACTGCAAATAGTACCAAAAAGCAAATACCTGACATGGTAGGAGGAGGGTAAGGATTGTCTGTGACTATGTGATGAACTGGAAGATAAAAAGCTAACTTAAGCTGGTGCACAGGAAAGTCTTTAATTCGGCCTATATGACAACATTTCAGTGCACTGTGGAGATCCTTCTACTTACCATACCATCCAGGTGGGGACGGGCAATAGACTGGAGCAGGTCTACAAGGCCCAACTACAACAAAATCAGTGCACATTTGGATTATTTATATAATCCAAAGCAACAATTTACTGCAATAATACACAAACAAAATCATATTCTTATTTTCATATTTTGGTATAAATGTTCTTTAAAATCAGGAGAAAAATATGAATATTTTATACCTTCTTGTCCAGAGTCTGTGACCTGTTCTTGCTTTTTGCTCTCTGTCTCTGTGAATAAAGAAGGCCACATTGAAAAACAACAGCTTTATAAATACAGTCATATAATTTGCTCTACTTTTTTGATACAGTGATCATGAATATGACATATTTGTGGGGAAGTAATTACTTACTTGTTTTGGAAATCTTGGGTTTATCTACTTTCTTTGCTTTTTGGAATTGAAAAGGTACAAATATTTAAATTTATAACATATATGTGAAAAAGTAATCCTCTCCTCATTTACATTAACACCAGTTTATGTGTGTATTAAATCTTAGTACCTTTCAGAAAAGGAGGAAATCTTCGGATCTTTGCTATTTTCGGAGGCAGACCGGCCATTCTGGGAAGAGCTGATTACGACATGACTGTGTTTATTACAATATCACAATAAAGGCAAACAATAATAAGCACATCATTTTAAAGATCAAATTCATATAAACATAAAAATCAGTGCTACCTGTCTTTTTGGGCTTTTCAGCTGTCTTTAAAGCCTTTACAGTCCTCACAGTTTCCCGATCTTAAAATGAACATAAAAGATAAATAAAGCTAATTGACAAATTATCTCTGAATCAAAATGCTTGATTAAAGTTACAACTTCATATCCTAGTCATGCAAATTATTCTAATTTTAAAAGGTTAGATAATATTGTTCACTGATTTATTCCCCTGCAGAGCTTATGGGAGGTTACTGTGAAACATAATAATGACTTAAACTTTGTGTCTTGGGAGTTTAGCAGGTAACGTCAGTGGGTATCTCTTAAACTTTTTTTTTTTTTTTTACCATTACCTTTTCTCCTTCTCACAGCAGAAACTCTCTTGGGAGCATCTGAAAATATAAACAAAGCTAAAGCTACAAACTGGAGGAGGATCACAGAGGCTTGTGAACAGTCACGTACTTATGACACTGCATGCAGCACACAACATGATGCATATCTGCATATCTAGTACAGGTTTACAGTATATTCTAGCATAATCAGCATTTATAAACTACAGTTTAAAAATGTTGATTAAAGTGGAAGAATCAAACAAAATGAGTATGTCTACCCTATAAATCTTTCATTAAAATGCTTTTTTTGTATTGTTTATAAGACACAGTGCAATAAGATGTGATATTATCACCGCGTCCTCCATCTAAATAATCCATCTAAATAATGTATTATTTATACAGTAGAGTTGTTTTTACCAATGCAACTGACTGTGAGGTAAAAAAAAAAAACCCAAGAGAGTCCAGCTCAAATCTCATATGGGACCACTTTTAAGTTTTACCTTGACTTTTTATTTTCTTTGTCACACAAGGTTATTTTCTTGTTGCTTAAAAAAACCCCAATCCACTTGGTTAAGACATGAAGACTACTTGGTCAGGATTAGACAAAGAATTATTAAAAACATGATCTACATGTTGTTTGGGTTCCAAGTTACACCCAATTTCATATGAGCACCATCACATATTCTACATTCACTCTGTTGCACCATCTTTACATAAAAATTTAACTATAGCTTGCACAAGCAACATATTCAGTTTTTATCTTGGGGAGAACAGTGATGGTGTAATATGATACAATATGATCTATAAATCCTCAATACAAAAAAAACAAACATTTCACGTGTGTTGAATATGAACACTGAAATGATAGATGGGATTTTTTCTACTTTTAAGACCAAAAAATACCTTTTAGTAGACACAAAAGGTAGAGCCTCTTCCAGGGCCACTTTTAAGTTTTACTTTCATACACTTTTACTATCTTTTTCACTCAAAGTTTTGATTTTGTTTGTCCACAAACAGTTAGAAAGTTAGAAAACTAAACTTTCTGTTTTTGGGTGTCAAATTACTTTAAAATGAATTGAAACGTGCACAAACGATTGATACAATTGCTGCCTGTAGGAAAAGAAAAGAAGTCTAGATACAATGCAATAGCATATGATAAAACATGTGCTAAATGTTTTCTCACCAGGGTTATATATTTTTTTCAATCTATTGCCATATACTGTTATTAGATAATACAGTTCCCACCTCATTAAAATGGCTTCTTTTATATGAAATATACTTCATCATATATTTCACTTAATAACCTTAGCTACTTTTAAAAGAACAATACTTAATACTTTAAATTCAGCCATAAAGTCTTTCACTGACACTGTGTTATAAGAAAAATATACAGCAGACATTATAAAACCATCACAGACCTTTTGCCTTGGCAGTCTTAGTGGGAGACTCTTTGGTCTTTGGAGAGTGCATACAGGGACACACTGGAATCACAAAGCATAAAATTAATGTTACCCTGACAAACAAATATGAAAAAGCTTTTATAATTCTTCTCAGGTTCTGACCTGTGGGTTCCGTCTTTGGTGCTGCCTCCTCTGGTCCAGGAACAGGTTTGATCACATCCACCGTTGCCTTCTCATCCTCATCTTCGTCTTCATCGTACTCCTCTTTCTTATCTTCCTGTTCATCTACAGATTTCTCAGGTTTAGAAATTGGCTCTTCATCTTTGCCCTCATCCTTCTCCTCCGGAGCTGCAGGCCAGGTGGTGCCTGTAAAAGGAGAAAGTGGCTCTAAAATAGAATTATGTCACATAATAAGGAAAAACTGACAGGATTTGTGGTTTTCTACTTTGTTAAGGGCAACAAAGCAATTAATTTGAGCCAGACATCAGGAACAATATGTGTGATGAAATAACATAAGTGTCATGTTTAGCTGTGGCAGACAGGATGAAGCACCCAAATGCAGGACTCATGAGATGCAGAGGGATGAACTCAGGAAGGCAGCTTTATTATGCTGTGACAAAACTCCATAACAGACTCTTGGAAAGAAAGCTAAACTAGAAACTAAAACTGGAAACACGGGAAAAAAACCTCTCAGCTACGGGGAAAGATGAAGGCACACGGAGAGACACACAGAAACATGTGGTGTAATGACACAACAACAGACAGAGGAAAATACAGGGCTTAAATACACCAGGGAGTAACGAGGGAATGGGAACCAAGAGGGAGACACAACTGGGACAAATCTGACAAAACGAGACAGGGCGGAAGCAAAACTGAAAACACTGAACACAGGACACAAGACTGTCAGAGTAAAACAGGAAACACAAGACAGGGTCGGAGACGCAGATTTGACAAGGAAAGACGGCTGACTGGAAAGACAGAGCAAACATGGAGCACAGAGACAAGTTTGACCTCTAGGTGGCAGTGTGAAGTCACAGATTTCACAGTCACACATGACATACGGCCCACTCTTTAAAAATTATGTTGTTTTTGCTTATTATTTGTCTTATTTGCATCTCCTAAAATAGGATGTTACCTTTTTAAAATTATTTTTATTAGTGTTTCCTTCTATTCCTAATAGAATAACAATAACAATACATATGTTTCTGTTTCATTGCACATTAACAGGTTTTAGAAACAATGTTGAACACCTTTATGAATCCTATGCACCACAGTAGCTGTTTGCCACAAACCTGTTTCTTTTGTTTCTGCGTCTTCAGTCTTCCCTTCATCTCCAGCCTCTTCAAGCTCATCCCCTTCTTCATGGTCTTCATCAGTCTTTGCTGCCTCCTCCTGGGCAGTGAATGTTCCTGCAGCAGCAGCTGTAAGAACACAGAACACAATATAATATGACAACTGTGTGTTTAAAGCATTAAAAATAATCTTTCTTGTGCTGCTTCTAGCTCATTTTTGTCCATCCTTCTTGTGTTTATAAGAACTAAATGTAAAAAATAAAGTTGTACAATACCTGCCATCAAGATTTCACCAACACCATCATCCTCTTCATCTTCATCCTGGTCTCTTTCATCCTCCTCATCCAAAGAGCTTGTATCAACATCCTTATCATCAGTTGTGTCATAAGAGTCACTCAGGATTGTTTCTCCAGTGGAGTCCTCATCCGTTTGAAAGGAAATGTCATCCTCATCATCTTCATCACCTAAAACTCCACTGTCTGTGCTCGCAAAGGGAGGAATGCCAGCTTCCTCCTCCTCTTCCTCTTCATCATCATCAGGGATGTCCTCTTTAGTGACATCAGGTTTGTCTTGAGCATCTTCGTGTTTAAGGTCTTCAAGGATATCTTTGTCAAAGTCCAGGTCAAGGTCATCATCTTTAAGGTCTTCCTCATCATCTTCATCATCTGCAAAGTGTTCAGAGGATGCAACAGAGATGTCCTCATCTGATTGGTCCAGCTCATCATCGTCTTCCTCCTCGTCTGTGTCTTCTACAGCTTTTATATCTACTTCCAAGTCTTCATCTTCAGCAGGAAGAGGAGAAAGATCTTCTTCCTCTGCGAGTTTTTGATCAATATCTTCCTCATCCTCACTAGCAGCTACAATAGGAGGAAGATCCAGGTCATCGCTAGTGTCTTCTGCAATGACATCATCGCTATCAGTAAGACCCTCAGCTAGTCTATCATCTTCATCATCTTCTTCATCATCCTCCAGCTCTTCCTCCTCTTCCTCCTCACTGGAAAGCAGTTCATCGTCACTGGTTTCATCTTCATCATGTTCTTCTTCATCTTTTTCATCATCTTCATCGGGTAAAGTTACATCTTCATCACTGTCTGTCACCCCAACAGGAACATCAGACTCAGAATCAGGAGACACGGCCGACTCTTCATCCTCAGAAGTGGAAATGGGTTCAGGAGAAACTTCATCATCCTCCTCCTCTTCCTCGTCCTCCAGTTCTTCACCTTCCTGCTCTTCATCTCCTTCTGCCTCTCCCTCCAGCCCCTCCTCCTCCTCCTCCTCCTCCCCCTCTTCCTCCTCCTCCTCATCTACTTCTTCTTCCTCCTCCACCTCCTCATATTCCTCCTCTTCATCATATTCATCTCCATACTCCTCATCATACTCCTCCTCATACTCCTCGTCTTCCTCATATTCATCTCCATACTCCTCCTCCTCTTCCTCCTCTTCCTCTTCTTCCTCTTCTTCCTCCTCTTCTTCGTCCTCCCCAGCCTCCCCAGCCTCCTCTCCTTCATCTCCTTCTTCTCCCTCTGCCTCTCCCTCCCCCTCTTCATCCTCCAGAACTTCAGCCATTGGCGGTTGCTTTTGTGCTTGCATTCCTATGACTGTAAAAAATTAAAAGAGTTATTCAAATTAACAGAGGAATAAAAATAATTTAAAAATGCTGCAATTTCTCTTTGAATATTGTATTAACACCAAACTGGTAAAATTCAAGTGTCACTCTTATAAGTGTGACCCATAGGGATGCTAGATTTTCACTACATATTACTATGGATTCATAGTATGGTTAAAATGAGTCTATAATAATAATAATAATAATAATAATAATAATAATAATAATAATAATAATAATTCAAGTGAGTCTTTTAATATAATAATAATCATTTTGTAAAAGTCACATATATTAATTTTGTACACAAACTATCCATAAAGCTTAAGCAACTAGTGTTATAATAATAATAATAATGTATACTTTATTGATCCCCGTGGGGAAATTCCTCTCTGCATTTAACCCATTCACTCAGTGAAGCAGTTATAGTTATATAGTTATAGTTATAGTTATAGTTTTGTATATTTTCACTAGTTTTTATTTTTGCTTTACTTTTTGTTTCCAGAGTTTGCTTGTTTCAGTTTCATTATTTGAAATTGTTTAGGTTTAGCTGAGTTTTTATTAGTTTATTTACAATCTGATTGTTTATAATCATTACAATGTGGTAGTTCTTGGTCGGGTGCATAATTGACATTCAGAATAGGTATTACAACACAAACACAACACTTTCTCTGTATTTTTTTTCACAGTACATTTCAATTGTTATTTTTTTTCCAAAGGCATTTTTATAAATTCAGTTCATTTAAATGAATTTTCACAATTAGTTTTAGTTTTCAGTCTGGGTTTGGTTAAGCATAAACTTCAGTGACTCAATCAGGCTAGCCTGTAAGTCAAGGCACAGGGTAAAGTAGCGCACCCATGCCTGCACCTCAACGAAGTGGCTACATGGTGTTAGCTCAAAGAGCAGCACTAAAAATAAGTAATCCATTAATCTTAATGAAGTATTTAGCAGTAAAATTGGCAACAAAGTAAATAATGGGAGGTACAGACCTTTAGTTCGTGATGGTAGAAATTCTCCTGCAGCACAGAAAAGCCGAAAAAAAATTTAAAAATGTAATTAAAGAATTTAAAAACCAAATGTTTCACTCTTGGTACAATTAGGATGCCAATTCACAGACACGTTTAGTGGAAATTAAGAAGCTCAGTTGTGGCAGTTAGCGTCAGTTAGTTGCAAGTTAGTTAGATGCAAACAATCCTACAATCAGAAGAGTTGATTGTATCAGTGCAACTAAAAAAAGAGAGAAGTAAGATTCTGCTTTTAGTTGACTACTATGATTTTCTTTTGTTGCCATCATTAGTCTGTTATGAGGTGTGAGAACTGAACTTATCATTATTTCATTAAGTTTCATAAGAACATTCTCAGAAATGTATTAATATTGAATACCTTCTGTTCTCTTACTTTTCACCTCCACTTCATCATCCTCATCATCCAACCAACTTGAATCTTTGAGATGGTTCATAGATATAGTCAACTTGGATATAACACCATTTCAGCAAACAAGATTCTGTCCCTGCTGGCATCTTTATTCAGGCATGTCTACGAATAGCTTCCAACAAACTTTCTTTAAACTTAAATAATTCAGTAAACTATGTCTGTAAAATATGAAGCTTATTGCAGTGACGTCTGTTATATCTTCTATTAACACAACAAATCAAAACTTTTAGAAAAAAGCAACAACTTATTTTTCAGAGACACATTAAAAAACTTGCAGTACATGTGTTGTTCAATGTAATGAAACGCATTAGTCAAAGCAGTAGCATGCCCCTGGAAACTGCCATTTCAAAGTTTCGATTTTTCATGCGTAATGACAGTTGAAATTACTTTTCCCGGAGGGGGTTTATGTTGGTAGCAGTCCATTTAAACCCCCCAGAGAATATATAATGCAGAGACCAACACATGTAAAGCAGCACAGTGAAAAAGAAGTCCATAAAGCAGCAAACAAGGCTTTTCGCTTCAAATTCTGCAGCTGGATGATTCTTTAAATGGGATGTGCACTCAAAAGCAGAATTAGTACAAACCTTTTTTTCTGACTGCATATAGAGTTCCTGGAGAAGAAGAGAGAAAAGTGAACACTGGCATATCATCAGATAAATTGCAGAATTTGAATACGTTCATAAAGTCATGAACCTTCATCGTCGTCTGGAGCAATTAAGTTGGCAGCAAATTTCAATATTCCTGTGATTATGTTTGATGATTCGTCCACGGCATCGTTTACTGCCTTTATGGGGTCTGAGCTGATCTTGCTGAGGCCTCCTGGTGGAGCATGGACATGAATACAGGCACACAAACAAAACATGTGCTTTAGTTACTCATGAAGTTTGACTGAAGTTGTTCACCTGGTTGTCTTTGTATCAAGCTCAACAATTAAGAGTTCCTCAACTCTTATTGTCACATTTCCTCAATACAGACAAAGCTATCATTCCTCTAGAGTGAGGAAATGACAAAGCATGAAGTTCAAACTGGGATGGGGCGACAGAAGCTTAACTTGAAAGGCAGAAATCTGCATTTCAGGAGTTTTTCAATCTTCAATTACAAAGAACAGTAAACCACATTCCAGTTTAACTATCACAAAGGGCCACAAATATAGAGCATATTGCTGTGCAAAAAGCATTTAAAAATCATATTGACTGTCTTTCATCAAGTTGGTGTTCATAGTTTTAAAAGTCAGGCTAAAAAGTTTTTTCTTTTGTTCACATTTAAATATTTTTTGTTTATGTTTGTTTGGACATCTGAATTTGAATCTGACATCGAATCTGCATATTTAGAACTTGTGCAGTAAATTCCATCAAACTGAATTCCTAAAAAAACTCAAGAGACTTGCATTTTCTGACTTGTTTGCAAGACAATTTGATGAAAGAGGGACCTGCATTCCCAGTGCAAATACCACCAAAACATTGTTCATTTTGGATTTACATAGATGAGGCTTATTGGGTTTTGTTTACCTTGAAATAAAACAGAATTTATACCAAGCAAAACTAAAATATGCACTGGGAAAAAGAAAAAACAGAAATGCAATGGAACAAAAATAGCAGTTTGGTTTAAAATCCGAAGAGTTTCTTATTCTGTAAACAGAGAACACAGATACTTGCAGTAAATACATCAAGTGTACCTAAAATTCAAATATTCAAAAGAATTAAAAAACAAAAGAATTTGAAACAGAAAATGTGTTACTTTTACAAATATTCTAAACTTTTAGAATAGTAACAAAACAAATACCACCTAAGAAACCAAGCAGGAAATAATCCATTTCATTTATAGTACCTCTTCTTACTATAAACTACTCTTAACATGACTGAACACCTAGAAAACAGACGGAATCAAGCATGAATGCAGTAATGGACAAAAAGCAGCCTTTAGCCTACTTTATCATCCTTCTACAGGTCCAACATGGCTGTGAAGGACTTTCTAACATTGATGGATAATATTACCAGTCAATGTTAGTGAGTTAGTAGCTGTTTTTATTATTGCCCTTAGCACTAGTGTCTGCTCTGAAGATTTTGTAGTAGATATGGTGCCTTGCCTCTACGCCCTGAATCCTTTAAAACCCTCCTGGGTGGGTGACCTGGTTGGATGAAAAACACAGTGGCAATAAGTAAAGATTTGAAGTATAGTGATGAAGCAAAGGAAAATGAAGGTAAAAGTAAATGGAGAAAAGAAAGTGAAAGGAAAGAAAGGGTCGTGTAAGCTGAAGTATTTGTGTTGACACCAAGGTTATTTTAAACTAAACTAAAACAAAAAACTGAGTTAACTAAAATTAATGTAAAAGCATTGGAGTAGAAATAAAGCAAAAAAAAAAAAAAAAAACTGCCGAAAAGTTGTTTATTCTTAGTCTTAGTCACTTTAGTCACTGTAAAACTGTCAGTGCCACATTGAGGAAGCACTGAACTATCACTGCACAGAACTGGGACCATATGAACCAAAGAGAAATTGTAGTTTTCCTTGGAAACAATACCACTGTCTTGTCTACAATTTTAAGTTGAACTGGGAATTAAAAACTTTAATTGTCACGGTACTGGGTCTGCGACCCAGTGTTTTGTGTATTTTAGTTTTATTCTTTGATTATTGTATTTTCTCAGTGTTTCCTGGTTTATTTTGAAAGAGCCTGGTGTGCCTTTGTCATTGTGTCTAGGTTCACTTCCCCTGTGACGTCATTAGGTTCATTTGTGTCAGCTGTTTCCCCATGTGTTTCCACTTCCCCTGATTACCTCCTGTGTGTATTTAAGTCAGGTCGTCTGTTTTCCGTCCACGTTTCATCACAGTATTCGTTGTTGTCATAGTTGATTCACAGTTCTACAGTCTTGTCTCAGTTTTAATAGTTTGTTAGTTTTGCCAGTCTAGGTTTCAGTTTAGTGGTCGCTCCCGTTTTGCCTTTGCTCTAGTTTTTTGTTAATCTCAATCAGCCATAATAAAGGCTCGTTTTTTGTTTAAAACCTGCAGTTCCTCTCTCAGTGTCTGCTTTTGGCTCAGTTTACAAAACACACCGGCGTACCCCGCCGTGACAATAATTGATTAACGATACTGTGAAGTGGGGAAATTGGTTTGGTAGTACTAGTCTACCCCAGATTCTTTTTTGGGTGAGGGTTGGGTTAGAACACAGCTTAAATTAATAGATTTCCAAGCATTGCTTTTTAATATAGTGATGGCAAAATGAACCAATGCTTGTTATTTGCTGTTGTTACTGTTACATATGAAGAAATTAAACTAACAAGCTTTATACCAGTTGTTGATAATTGCAGACATCTAAAAGTGTGTGGTCAGTAAATGCATTCAAATAAAATCAGAGTTAAAGAAGAAAAAAGAAATGCTTCAAGCAACATAAGTATCGAAACACTGGGAAACGACTTTATCTACGTAATCTTTTGTCCTTCCCAAGGAGGCTCACTTACTCATAGCTGTATGAAGGTTCATGAGATTTTACAAATGATAAACACTGAAGGCACGTCCAACCAGATTAACAACATGTTCACACACCTTGAGGCACATGTTGTTGCTATTATTCTACTAGCCTCGTCTTTGGTTTAAGATGCCAAAGGAAAAAAAAAAAAAGTTTTTGTTTGTGTAAATATAGTTTCTTCTAAAGCTTCAGAATGATGTTTGCTTTACTTGTATTTTGCATATATAGTATAATATAATAATCCGATGAGCTTCCTCTCATCTCACGATAAACCTTATGACCTGTAGAAGAAAAAGTTGAATAATACACAATAAAATGCAAAATATAAATTGCAATAAAAACTTTGACTTAGTGCAGATAAGGCACCCAGGTACTGTCGGGTTCTTTTTTTTATGAGGCAAGACGAATAAACTCAAAGTACAAGTTTTCAAAATTTACTAAGCGGTTGAAGGTTCAGGTTAAAATGGCATTGTGTCTTTTCCTCTGTTCAGCGTGCCAAAGAGACAAAGGGCGTCGCACCCAAGCAGCAAACACTTTTATTATGAGACACACAAACAGAATATTAATATGATTGGTTAAAAAGTTGGGGAGTAGCCGTAGTTTAGACTTGGCTTTTCCCTTATTTGGGACCTGGTCTGGCTCATGGCTAATCTTACATCTCCTGGATTGGAGATCTCCCTGTAATGACGGAGATCTCCAAGGTGGGCAAGGGTTGGGTTACAACGCTGCCCTACCTGTACACGCACACACACACCAGAATTTATGACCTCGAGTACTTTTCTAGAACAAGCTTGTGTTGTGTGGGTGTGCCATTTTCTTTCAATACTCTACTCTATATTGGCAACAAAACATAATGTATAATAACAGATGAAACATAAATGCATGATAAAAGATTATGAGGTAATTGTGGAATACAAAATAATGAGGTATATTTGCATTAAAGTTAAAAAAGTAAATTCTTAACAGTATACTGGTACTCATGGTCATGCTTAGTTATTTGGTATTAGTTATTTGGCACACCATACTGTGGGTGAACCTATCTAAAGAGTCATAATTTCCCTTAAGCTGCTCATGTACTGCTTAGAAATTTCCCTCGTTATCACTCCAAAGTGAATACACTTATTGCAGCTGCTTGGGTCAAACCAGTCCCATTTGGTTGTTCATTGATTGACTTCCTGCATTAGCAAGTTTACCCACAAAATATAATTTTCAACTCCACAGGAAACTCTACAGGAAACTGAAAGGCTGCTGTTACTGTACCTGAAATGGTCTTGTAGTCCATTAGATCAAACATAATGACGAAAACACAAGACCAAGTAATGATAAGAGCCAGAACCAAGATCCAGGCCAGTGGGGAGCTGAAAGTAGAGTAAAAGTCATCTGTAAAAGATTTCTTCAACGCCCGCACAGGTGGTGCCCCAGCGTCTCCGTTCTTGTGGTCAAGGACCATGGTTGTAGTGGTCGATGTTCGTGCTAATGAACAAAATATCAGAAACTCTGGTTAGTAAAATATGCACATGACTTTTAAAAAAAAATTTTATCCCTAATATTCTAAGAAAATTTGTAAAATCAGAAGCTATGAGAACAAAATGCATTGTTTATTTAAATACACATTACAAAAACTTTTCACTAGGAGCTACTGTAGGTGCAGTTACAGCCTGTTTTGTCACTTATAGCAGAGGTGAGAAGTAAAAAAGTACAAATACTTTGTTAATGTACTTCAGGTTTAAACTATTTGAGGGAAGTTTATATTTCCTAGCATGCACACCTTCAAAGATCAAAGCAATTTAAGCCTATATAAAGGAAACATTGATGCACAAAACACAGTTCGACTGGTGTATCCATCTTAGTGCTTATGATATACAAAGAGATGAACGAGGCAAAAACATACAATTTATGTATAATTTATAGCGCTATACTCAGCGGTTAAAGTGGGCCAGAATCATCTGAAATGGCATTTTTGGTGCAGATGCCTTAAAGTTTTGGTCGTGGAACTTCAGCACAAAGAGAGTAATGGCTGGGAGCCTGGTTTCTCCAGCTTCCCACAGTCCCAAGCTTTTTGTTTGCAAGTTTAACAAGCTATTCTAATTTGGCCAAAGGCTGTCCTCTAGGATGGTTTGGATTTGCTCCGGTCCTGCACGATTCAGATATGAGTGAGAAAGAAATCACCCTGGATGTTGATACTGATATGGAGTAGGTAATGTGTTAGAAATAAAAGAATGCCATCTTGTTTGATGTAAATGATCAAACTACAGATTGCTGACTTAAAAAAACATCCTGAAAAACCAAAGTTAAAAAATGATATTGCAGGCTAGTCCATTCAGTGCAGTAACTCAAAACACTACTGAGTAGATGTATGCTCAACACATGTTTCTATACGTTTCTGACAGTGTAAGAGCATGCACCTAATGAGACGATGTATGGTGTCCTGGGGGATCTCCTCTCACATCCGGACCAGAGTATTGCTGAGCTCCTAGACAGTCTGAGGTGCAACCTGGTGGTGTCAGATGGACTAAAACATAATGTCCCAGAGGTGTTCTATTGGATTTAGGTCAGGCAAGCATGAGGGCCAGTCAATGGTATCAATTCCTTCATCCTCCAGGCACTTTCTGCATACTCTTGCCACATTAGGCCGGGCATTGCTGTGCATCAGGAAGACCCATTGCCTGTGAAGGTCTGTTTGTCCCTTGATGTATATGCCTCCCCAGACCATCACTGACCCACCCCCAAACCAGTCATGCTGAATGATGTTACAGGCAGCATGATTTTTCCTACAGCTATTGCAGCCATTTTCACATCTGTCACATGGGCTCGGGGTAAACCTGCTCTCATCTGTGAAAAGCAGAGTGTCAGTGGTGAACATACCAAATCTGGTATTCTGTGGCAACTGACAATCAGGCTCCATGATGCTGGGCAGTGAGCACAGGGCTCACTAGAGGACGTTGGGCCTTCAAGCCACCCTCATAAAGTCTGTTTCTGATTGTTTGGTCAGAGGTATTCACACCAGTGATCTGCTGGATGTCATTTTGTAGCTCTGGCACTGCTCATCCTATTTCTCTTTGCACAAAAGAGCAGATACCAGTCCTGCTGCTGGGTTAAGGACCTTCTACGACCCTGTTCAGCTCTCCTAGAGTAACTGCCTGTCTCCTGGAATCTCCTCCATGCACTTGAGACTGTGCTGGGAGACACAGCAAACTTTCTGGCAATGGCATGTATTGATATGCCATCCTGGAGGAGCTGTGCAACTTCTGTAGGGTCTAGTTATCAGCTCATGTGACCAGTGTTGACACTGACCCTAGAAAAACTAGTAAAAAAATTATTCCTGTTTTGTGGTTGTCTCATTGTTGCCCCTCATGCGCACCTGTAGGTATTTTTATTAACACCAAATCAGCTTAAACTGACCAACACCCTTCTCTGCTATTTAACTGACCAGATCAATATGCCAGAAATTGGATGACTTGATGCTATACTCTGATTAAAGAGTGTTCATTTAAATGTTTTGAGCAGTGTATAAACTAAACTAACTAGCGTTAGTTTTTCATTATTCACACACAGTTAGTGTTAATGTTTAAATCCAGATTGATCTTTCATCCTATGACAGCTGGGATTGGCTCCAACTCCCCTGCCATCCTCAATTGGATAAGTGGAAGAAAATGGATGAATGATTGATGGATAGTTTTAGTTTACGCTGTAAACGACTTTTCAGTATGCATACATTTTAAGCTCTCTAAATGATTAAATTTAAAGGATATAGCCATCTGAACCCACATCAGAAGTATATCAGTTACCATTCATGCCCATATGGTTTAACTAGACTCACTTACACTAACCAAGTGTTGTTAGTGTAGCTTTCTTAATCTGGGTTTTTGTGTGTTTTCGTTCATGTTTTTTCTAATGTATTGTTTTGCTCTGGCTCTGTTTCATAAAACAGTGCAGCATACAGAGTTTGTTTTGTCTCATAACACCAGTCGCCTTCCAGTTGTTCATATTTCTGTGGTTGTATTAAGCTTAGACCACCTGTTGACTCTCTTCAGCTCAGTGTTGGCAGCTACTGTGGGATACTCTGTTACTGCTGACTCAAACAGCTTAGCAGCACTCTAAACACACATAGAGCAGTGAGGTTAACGGAAGGTGTGTGTTTGATTTTTACTGGTCCTTTTAAAACATGAATAACAAGTTGTGGAGCCTGTTGTGAGATGACTGTAATAACACCAATGGGTTGCTGTAGTTTTAAGTGTGAGCAAATGTTCTCTAAAATGTCAATGGACGTATTTTATAGCAGTCATTTAATATGAAGTAGTATATAAACACAGGTGTGAATACTTGCATTACCTAATTGTCTCTACCCAGGATTTTTCAACTCTCTCTTTGCCCACAAAGTTTTCAGTCAGCACTAAAGAACAGTCATCAACATTATAATAGAATTCTATTTTTAACCTGTTTCATAATTAACTATTTAAATGTTTATGTCTAACCAACATTTTTCAAAGCCAGGAAAACCCCTGCCACCTGTAATATTAATAACCACTAATACAGAACCTTCACTAATACTGCCTGTGCTACAAAACATGTCTACATCTTTGTTTTTCAAATAATATTTCTTTACTTTTTTAACAGCTTTTAGTTTGTCCTGGGTTTGTCAGTCTATCCACTCGCCCAGTTGAAGGTATTTGGACAATTAGTGACCACACTACAATCAAATTGGGAACTCGGAGATGGGATAGATATCTTACTAGCACTAGATACATCTGATCACAAATTATGAAGTTTACAGGTTGATGTAGTGTCTTGTAGCAATATTCTGCATTCACAGACTAATAATAGAAACTACTCTTTTACAGAACCTGCTTTATACTTTTTTCTATAACAAGGGAAACAACTGACTGAAGATTGCCTACATTAGGCCATGATAATTTCATAAATCTTTTCAAAGTTAGAATTCGTGTAGTGTGTAGTGTAAATCTGCACTTGTAGCTGCCCAAAGTCTTCAACTGATACACAGGCTTCTGACTTTCTATACTATACGTGCATTGTCAGTAGTAATTCTTTGAGAGCCTTCCTTATTTTTTTTCCAGGCTTCTATGGATAGATTTGACCAAACACTGCAGTTCACTGATGATGTCTAGTTCAGCACTGTGGTCCAAAGCCATATATCGACCGTGGTTCAGGGGGTTGGGACGCTCATCTTGTAACCGGAAGGTTACTGGTTCAATCCCCTGCTTTGTCTGTCTTGGTTGTTGTGTCCTTGGGCAAGACACTTCTCCTACTGGTGTTGGCCAGAGGGGCCAATGGCACGATATGGCAGCCTTGCTTCTGTCAGTCTTCCCCAGGGCAGCTGTGGCTACAACGGTAGCTTGCCTCCACCAGTGTGTGAATGAATAGTGGAATTGTAAAGTGCTTTGAGGGTCTCGAAAAGCACAATATAAATGCAATCCATTATTATAATATCTTTAAAAAAATTAATCATGAATTTGGCAAGAGACTCTAGTGTCCTTGTACTTCTATCTTGTACCACTGTCAGGTCTTACATGTCCCATTCTTTTTTTCATATTGTGCAGCACTAAGTCAGATTTGCTTTCCAATTCCAGTTTTTTTTAAAGACATGACAATAAACTACTGAAACTATGTTTTGGCTTTCTACTGATCTTCAACCCTCTTCCTAAGACACACTGTAAGGAGGAAAAAAATCCACTTGTACAATAATAAAACATCAATATTTAAGTGTCGAGATAGTCATGAAATGTATTCAAAATTTCAAACAATTTCATGTATTAATTTTACCAGTCTGTGAGCTCCTATTTTAGCAAAACCCTCAATGCAGACATTGTAACACATGCAAGACGATAAAGACCATTTTTGGAATTTAGTACTGGAAATAAAAACATTAATAGCACGTGAATATTTCCTTCCCCTTTGGACTTGATGCTTTCCTTGACCACTGTTTTCAAAACTCAACTCTAAATGGTGTGACCATCCATCCATGCATGATTCCTCCTTTTATGGCTGACCTGTCTCCATGCTGTGGATGACATTTCTGCCATTGCTCTCACAGGGTATCCATGACAGCTGAGCTCAGAGCAGTCATTAGGAACTAGTCGAGCCAGAATGCAGGGAAGTGTTGTCATAACATTTCCATAATGAGTGCACGGCACTGAACTAAACGCAGCAAAGACCTTTTAAGATCCGGATGGTTGAGCCTGATAAGTGTTATATATCAGGTTAGAAGTTTGATTCAACATAACCTACAGCAACATTCAGGTGTCACATCCTCAATATTACGACAGAGAAAGCAAACAGGTTGTTTGTATGGTTTACAGACTCTATTATTTGTAATCTTTATGTGGAAAATAACAGCATACTAAACAGCTGGAATTCTTTCCGCCCAGTGGTTTCTAATTTTACTGAAATTAACAGAGAGACTTCTTCTGCTCTCTGCCTCACAGCCATCACTTGGATTCCCCAAATCTGAAGCATTTCCACAGCAAGTTCTTTGTAAGCTCTTCTGACTGAAATGGAAAGAAGCATTCTTCAATACAAATATTTTCTCTTTTTCATTTCTAAATGCTTAGCTGTTCCAGTCTTTCACACAAACAGGCCAGTCCTCTTAGTCTTGTAAGAAGGCAACATTCCAAAGGATTCAAAAGGGTAACGTAACTAAGCCTTTTTCCATCATTTGTTTTCTTCATAAAAAGGGAAATAATTATAAGATAACTGGCAGTCTTGACAGAGGCATTTATATTAGGAAATAATCTTCTTATTCCTAATATCACTGGTAATCCTACATTACATCCTGATGACTTAGATATTAGGAATATTAGGAATAATCTAGCCATCAATTTTCTTCTGCTTAACCAGTTCAGTGTTGCAGTGGGGAAAGAGACTGAGCGATCGTACATCATGAGGCGGGGTACACCCTGGACAGGATGACACTCTTTCACTGGGATAACACATCGAGACAGACCCATTCATGCTCACATGGTAAATAAAAAATCAGCTATTAACTTAAAGCACATGTCTTTGGACTGTGAGAGAAAGCCAGAGTACTCAGAGGGAACCCACTGGAGCAACATGTAAATTCCTATAATTAGGAATAAGATAATTTTTTAAAAAAAAGAAAAAAGTGTGGACACTAAGAAACTGAATTTTAAAGGATGAATGTTCATTCATGATTATTGGAAGTATTAGTTTGACAAATAAATATTAAAGTTTCCTGAAGCTTTTCAGCATATGTAATAGCTCTCATTGGCACTTGTCATGTGCATCTACATCCACTAATTAACATAATAAAATGCGACTTACTATTTGAGAAAAGCATAAGTAGACCACAAAATTATAGTTTTGTTTTTTCAAACATAATTTTTAACATGGAGATAATAAGCTCTTTATGCTCTCATTTCAAGAAAATAATCTTTCCTCAATAACAATCATCATCTCATTAGCATAAGTACAGGGTCTGTACACCCACGCAGCAGCTTTCAGCTGATTAGCTGCTTTTCTTTCTGGTTTAAGGCTGAGAGCAAACATACATATGTATGGTTGTCCTACTGTGCTGTGTCAAAATCTCCTCTTTGAAAAAGGCCTTTCATAGAGCTGCAAAGGGGAGCCTGGATTCTGAAAACAAAAAATTTGTCTGACACTTAGAGGAATAAAACATTTGACATCTTTAGTATTCTTATCTGTGGGTGGTCTTTGGTAATTGCTGAATATCCAGAGGAATCATCTACAATACAATGAAACTTTTTTGTTTTTTCCTACACCAGAGCACTCAGCAACATCGGATGCTATACTTGTAAATGTGCTTCCTTGCATAGCATATTTATTAGAAAATCATCATTTTTTCATTTTTGCCCATCCAAATAATCCAAATGTCAACTCAAAGATGAAAACCTATCAAGACTGGGAGTGACTTACTCGCACCAATCACTTTCTTGCATACAGACAAACATGTCTGTAGCAGTGATTGGCTTACTGTGCCCACAGTTTCTTTTACTGGGACAATGTATTATTTTTTTCCCAAGAATTTCACAATGTTAGATCAGTCAACATGGAATATTGAATGGACTTAAAGGTCTGGATTTGGACAGTCATTTCATAAGCATAAAAAATTACTATTGTATCTTTGATGACTTAAATGACCTAGTTTATGTACTTAAAATCTTCAGTGGGGAAATTAACTGCTGCTAATAGCTGCTAATTAGCTGCTAATGGTGGACAAGAGCTAAATAATATGGTTTTTACTTCAGTTCAATTTTGTGTCAGTTTTGAATTGAGTAGCTGTGGTACCATGTTTTGTCAACTGACCCAATGAAGAATTTTAAATTGCCCAACCAAACTGCACCATATTAGTGCCCATGACTGACTTCTTTTCTATCACAGTGTTGCTGAGGCTCATTAGTATTGTAGTATTTAGACCCAGCTGTCATACTACAGTGACAAGAAATGATTTTGAAGTAATTAAAACTAGTGGCCATCTCATAAACTTGTCGGTGCACAAATGCCAAAATCGATTCAAAGATCCTCTTGTCATCTCATTTTCTTTATCCCAAGCAAAAACATGTAAAATGGTGTCACAACATCAGCTCATATGCAACAGCAGGAACAGTGTTGATGCTGACTGATCCTATACTGCACAGTCGGTGTCATGGGGATCTGTAGCTGCATTACAAATAGCAGATACATGATAGCAGAATATTTTTAGATACTTCTAATCATGAAATTCTCCTACACACCACTCAGCACAACATCAGAAGGTCTGTGTGCAAAACAGACATAGAGTGCCCCGGAGAATTTCATATAGAAATTATAAGAGGCATATTTTAGGCAATAAGTTGTTGAAATGAAATTCAAAGAGTAAACATGGTGATACTTTACCTTCAGCTGCTTCAGTCATGGTTTCAAAATAAATATTCTGTTACAAAACTTAAATCCTTTATGCAGATTTTGTTGCCATGAAAACAAATATTTTGGTAAATCCTTGGATCGTCTGCACAGTTTAATTCCAGTGTTTAATTCCAATCCAGCAACGTCATCCAAAAGGTTGGTGATATATGAGAATATGAAAAAACTAAACCACTGGCCACCACCACAAACCCTACACCCCTTTGTCCATTCTCAGGACTTAATCCTGCACTATGTTTCCAGGCATCAGAAAGTTTTAATGGGCCTTGATTTGGAAGAAAGTCTTGAAAGCTGACTTCTGTCCCAGTGGATCAGGCTGGGGAGACAGACAGAGACCAAGTTAACGTGGCCCGTGTCTTTGCCCTTTGCCTGCTTAGGGCTGGGATTGTAGATAGCTTGTCCCCCCACCCACACTTCCACTGGCTCAGACAGAATTAGACCGAGCACAGGGACTGACGGATGATGGAAGGGAAAGAGAGAAGAGAGACTAGGAGCGAGAGCTTCAGTGTAACTTTATCCCACCAGCCTATGTTGCTGTTGGAGTCACATGGTCACAGTATGGATAGTGCTTTCACATGTGTTAAAACAATATGTAATTGTATCATAAACTCCAAAATCTGTGTATTTGTATTTTCAAAAGTATTCAGTTGCAAACTTTAAAAGTCTGAATTCAAATTTTTACTATTACGTTCATAGTGTGTTTCCAATTTCTAAGCCTAAGTCCCTGAGTTATTCTTAGAGCGGCTCACGTCCACTGGTATTCTGCTTCGCCTTTTTAGGCCAGAGGCGTGACCTTAACACCCCATCCCCTTTCCTTCCTTCCAGCTCCCCACCCTCATGATACCGAATCCTGCTCATTCAGACCTCCCCTGCTCAGAGCAGAGCTGTCATGAAGTGGAAAGAAAGAAAGCAAAGATGAGAAGATGCTGAATTGCTGGCAATATATTACACCAGGTTACATGCAAGTTGCCAGTTGTCAGAAGACTCCAGTACAAGTACAGTACAAGTCAGCTTAAAATTCCTCTATAAACTAGTAGTAGAAGATGGTGGTCAAAGTCACACTACTCACTCTCTCCAAGAATTCTATGTCTTTTGCTTGTGTTTACATGGATAATTGTACTACCTTTGAAAAACCTCAGTGGTTGTGATTGTTGGATTGTGTCGCTACTCAGAAACTTTTAAAAGCTAGAATTAAATAAAATTAATAGTAATGAGAAGAAAGTTTATTATTACTTACTAGAAAGCAATGAAAAACTGATTTAAACAACCACATAATATGCACATTTAAATACACATGGTGATAGTAAGTTAGCAGTTATAACTTTGGTTGTGAATTTTGGTTTACATTGTTTCAAATAATGTGATACTGCTCTTGAGTATACAGAAAAATGTGAAAATTATTTTCTTTAAATATGTTCCACAAAGACATCTTCTTAAAACCTAGACACAATATGCAATATACAGCATGTGGACATAAAATAATCTGGCCATTAGCAGATTTTAAAATAAGATAAATCCAACCTTAGATGGCGCTACACAATATATTACATAGTGTCATTATTTATTTAACAAAGTATGCCAAAATTCAAAATAGAAACAAATCGATTCTATGGTAAGAAAGTTTGCAAAATTGGAAAATATTAAAGACAGTTGGTCTTTCCAAACAGTCTTTAAAAGACTTTAGTAGTTTTTTTTCATAGTTTCATTTCAAAATCTTCAAAACACAATAACAACACGCTTTTGCTGATTACATAGCTCATATCTCTTATCCTGTCAAGAAAAAATTTACATTGTTAAATTGATGCTAATATTAGGTTTTATGTTGGGCTTTTTTTGTTTTGTTGGGGCTCATTAATGGCACACCTCAAGGTTCTTTCTTCTTTTGCATCTCCACACTCACTGCCACAATAACCAAAATGATCACCACTACTATAGAAATACCAATAATGAGCCATATTGTGGTAGGCTTCTTCCAACCTAAAAAACAAAAAAGAAAAACGAAGGTAAGAAGTTATCTTTCATCATTTGCAATCCAAAACGTGTTGTCACATATCAGTGCATATGTATCCAGCAGGGGGGCTGGAGCCTATCCATGCACACACGGGGAGAACATGCAAACTCCACACAGAAATGCCCCAGTGACCAGTGGATTCAAATCCAGGACCTTGTTGCTGTGAGGCAACAATACTAACCACTGGGCCACTGTGCTGCCATATAGTAAACTGGCGTCAAAGTAATTTATTTTCCACAGGAAGAAATCATTTTCACTATACTAAATGACACTATATGTGAAAACGTATAAAATTATGTGATTTTTTTTCATATAGCACAAAGATGCACTTTAGCTCTTTCTTTTGAAAATACTGACTTATTAGGAAAGGTGAATGAACATAAGAGTCACACGTACAATTTTGGGAGCCTTGCAACGACGAGGTCTGGAAGAAAGAAAGACAAAAAAACAAATAAGGAGCAATACCTTTATTGAAAATCCCAAACCACATACATCCTTTATTGCGTGTATGCCCAATAATAAAACAGTAAGTAAAATCCTTACCTGGTGATTTGGAGATCTAAGAGTTCTCCGGATTTCATCCCACATGGTATTATTGAGGTCACAGTCAAGAAGTTGGTCCTCAAAAAACAGACAATCCACAGTCAAATGGACATTTGAGTTGTTCACCTGCCTCTGGCTTTTAGCTACAACATGATGTGGATTGTAGGTGTGATGCATCACCACCAGAATTGCAGGTTTACCCACTATAAACACAGAGACAACATGATCAGATGATTCAGAAAAGAGATGAAACAAATGAGCTGGGTTACAACGTCTTTAACTCATGCTGTAGAACATAAACACCACATGTGGTTCTTGGCCTGTATGCTACACGTAGCCCTGTATATACAGTGGCTTGCAAAGGTATTCGGCCCCCTTGAACTTTTCCACATTTTGTCACATTACAGCCACAAACATGAATCAATTTTATATGAATTCCACGTGAAAGACCAATACAAAGTGGTGTACACGTGAGAAGTGGAATGAAAATCATACATGATTCCAAACATTTTTTACAAATAAATAACTGAAAAGTGGGGTGTGCGTAATTATTCAGCCCCCTGAGTCAATACTTTGTAGAACCACCTTTTGCTCCAATTACAGCTGCCAGTCTTTTAGGGTATGTCTCTACCAGCTCTGCACATCTAGAGACTGAAATCCTCGCCCATTCTTCTTTGCAAAACAGCTCCAGCTCAGTCAGATTAGATGGACAGCATTTGTGAACAGCAGTTTTCAGATCTTGCCACAGATTCTCGACTGGATTTAGATCTGGACTTTGACTGGGCCATTCTAACACATGGATATGTTTTGTTTTAAACCATTCCATTGTTGCACTGGCTTTATGTTTAGGGTCGTTGTCCTGCTGGAAGGTGAACCTCCGCCCCAGTCTCAAGTCTTTTGCAGACTCCAAGA
>VUQG01038175.1:2965-15259 GCA_015106755.1 Etia nguti
AGTTGGAGATTTTGGAGCATTTTTAATGACATCATCTGACCAATTGTATGGCTGCTGAGAGGTTACTGTACCAACACACGGTCCAACAGGTCTAAGCTCCAGTTTGGGTGCGCAGTGAGATTTGAGGATTTTAACTGTATGTTACTGAGCACTGGTTAGCACATATCTGTGTCTGTGTTATACACCTTTACAGTCTGAGGATGCACACTGATGATGATCATGCAGCGAAACTGCTAAAAACTGAGGCTTCGTAAACCAATGGGTAACATCACAGAGGTTGGGTCCATCTTTTATCTACAGCCTGCTCATCGTGTCATTTGTGAGGCAGGGTTTCTTAAGATTGTGCTGCTGCGATGTTTCCCAGCGTGGATTCTCTGAATGACAGAATGTGCTGATTGGTCATCTGCTCTAATGAGCGAGTGTGCGTGTGGCTTTGGAGCAGCTGTTACTGATTGACTGAAGTGGATCTTGGTGCTCCGCTGGACTTTGATCGTTTCTTTCGTTGAGTTACTCATTCTCTGAATTTTATGTGACAAACGGCCTCTGCTGCAGACTTGAGTTTACCCTCCTTCCTGCAGATCATTTTCACACTCCCTCAGTGGATTCCACAGAGATTTAAACCTGCAGCAGCACTCTGTCTCTCTGCTCTGATCTCTGGGTCTTTTATTTTGAAGGTTTCCCCCTCAGCATCACCTGTTGTTAGTCACTAAAGTCAGAACATCAAAAATTGGGTGTTTACAAACAAAAAAAACCCTGTTAGTAAAAGTTGCTTGTGAAAATCTGATCACAGCAGCACCAGGTGGACATCAGAGGAACTGCAGTCTGAAACAAACCCTGAAAACTACGAACTGATGACAATGATGATCTGTAGGAAACTGTATAACATCCTGCTTGTCCTGACTATTGATACATGTGAGTCTCACAGCTTTTCTTTGTGTTTTGCTTTTTACCACTTCATTTGTTGTCTTTGCTCTGTTTGAATAAAGCTTTAAATAGTTCATTTGAAGAACAGCTGAGAGCAAATATGGCCATGGGTTACTGTTTGGCATTGTGGACATTTTCACATATGTGACTTTGAAACCTGCTGATTAATTTAAACTAACAGTGATGAGATGTGTTTAACCCTCAGTCAGTCACTGGGACTGCCGCTCCACACATTGTCCCAAAACAGAATGATTTAATGAAACGGAGCAGGGTTACTGTGAAACAGCGTGTTTCAACCCAAACCATCTCTTTCTAAACCTAACCTAGCGGATTTTAGTGCCTCAAGCTGAACGTGAAGCACAGCAGGGGGCGATGTGGGCCTCCTGGGAGGTTTTACTGCTGCACCTGATGCATCAAACACACCTGATGTGTCACTCAGGCACCATCAGACCAACAACAGTGTTACATGGATTTAATGAGGCCGGTGAAAGTTAGAGTCTGACCAAACACAGCCACCATCTTGTGTCAGAGTTTTTATGATGTGTGATGAGTTTTTCCTTCATACCGAGTGCTGGTGTGGACTCTGAGGAGGAACCGGGTTTGAGTCCAGGCCTGCTGGGTGGTGCCTCTGTTCAGACATCATAAACGGCTCTGAAACACTGAGTCAGCAAAGTCTCCCATGAGCCACTCTGATGTGATTGGGTAGGTTCAGTCCTGTTTCTGATACTTGGTGAGCATTGGGCCTCGGAGAGGTGTGTTACCGCTGGACAGTAAACTCACAAACCAAAGCGCAGGTTCTGTTTAAGGCAGCAGCCATTCCTCCTGAGAGGAAACACTCTTTCAGTCGTGGTTCGGTGTGGGTTGAGTTAACATGGACTCTTTCACTGTGCAAAATGGGCCCAACGCTTCTCTTCCATCTTCTAAACCGAGCTAACATACTATTGGTTGTTTCGACAGTGAAAGACAGGAAGAAGATATGTGGTTGGTTACAAACAGGTGAAAATTGTTTTCCTTCAAAGATCCGAGAGAACACTGAGTAACTGCTAAGCCCTGTTCCTGCCTGAGTGGTGAACTTTGACCTGAAAACATCCTCAAAAATCATATTTGGTCCTAACAGCTGAAATTTATGAGAAGTCTTTTCTGAGATATCGAAGGACTAAAATCTAATGAGGTCTGAAAACATCAAAGAACATTTAGACGAGATTGGACTGTCAGAACAAACTGACAGGGAGAGTTATGGGGCAGTTTGAGTTTGCTGTGATCGGGTCAACAGTACATACCTGTTTTCATTGGCGGGTAGAACTGAGTGACGGCCATCTGGGTCGCTTGTTCCACCAGAGGAGCTGGAGAGAACAGCTGCTGTTTGGCTTCCTCCCTGAACTCCCTCAGCTCCTTCAGCTCCTGCTCCCTTCTCAGAGCCTCCTCAATTTCCTTCTCAATGAAGTCTGGGGCTCCTCTTCCTCTGTACTGCAGGCCAGTGGACTCCAGGCTCTCCCTCCAGGACTGAAGGGCTGTTTCACTTTGAGGTGTCAATGCCGGGGAAGCAGTAGAGGAAAAGGAAAACACTTGATCCTGGTTGAGACGTCTTCTGTCCTGGACCCCAGAGTCTATCTCGATCAAGGAAGAGGGAATCGGGCTTATCCGTTTTTGTTCTTCAGGGTGTCGATGAGGACAGCAAGGAGATGGAAAGACTTCACCTGTTTCAGACTCAGGCTGGCTGCTCTCCTCTGTCCACCTGTCCTTGTTTCGTGGCTCCAGCTCACTTCTAGTCTCTTCTATCTCCTGAGAAGGATCTAGCTTACTCTGGTTCTTGTTTTTGACCTCTCCCTGGACGATGAAGCTCACTCGGGTCTTCTCTTTGATTTTGATCGGTGCTGGTCGTGGCTGTAAGCGTTTGGTTTTGATCTCAACCATCTGTCCCCAACTGTCACTAAGCTTCAGGCCTCGAGAGCGGCGCAGGTTCTCCTCACGTTCCTGGATTAATCGGATCTCCCGTTCAATTGGGGTCTCACAAGCACTAGTGGGCTTGACGGGTCTGTTTAGCTGCTGTACGTTATCGGTGAACACCCCATCGTCGCTGACGTAGCCACCGCCCACCTCCCCTGATAGCTCCTCCAGTCCAGAGTCCAGGTCATCAAACACGCTGCTTTGCCTGCTCAGACACTCCTCAGTCTGGAACACCGTCACCTTCCTCTGTCGATATGTTTCGTCTTCTTCAGGTGCTTTAAACTGTGCTGCGTTGTTACTTGTCTTCACCCTTTCATATGTCTCCACCTTCTTTGGTGTGGTTATATCAACATCTGGCCACAAATATGACCTCAGGTGTGTTCTTGGGGACTTCAGAGGACTGGGCGGAGCCTTCAGCTGGTCCTGCTCCATCTTCAGAAACTGTTGTCGGACTGTGTTGAAGTTGATCTGCTCCTTGTCAATGGTTCCGGGCTCAGCAGGACGAGGGGGTTCTGGTCTGGAGCTGACTGGCTTGTAGCTTAAACTGAAACCTTCTATCAGTTTGTTTGTAGACTGGCTCAGGTCCTCCTGAGAGCTCAGCTGGTCCTGAAACCCAGCACTCTTCTTGGGGGCTTGGGTACGAATGATCTCTTTGCGAAGCTCCTTCTCCTCTTCCTCACCGACCACTCTGATTCCGTTGTTTGCATCCACCTTGTACTGCAGGTCTCCATTGCTCTCTGAGAATAGACTCTCGGGCTTCTTGCTGCTTGTGTAGGTCTGTAGTTTGAAGCCCTTCTCTTGCTTCAGGGTGGCCAGCTTAGCCTGGCGCTGGGGTGAAACCATCCAGGCTTCATTCAGCTCAGCCTCAGGGCTTGCTGGATCTTCCACAAAGGAGTAAAACCCACAACGAGAGCCTGAGCTGCTGCCAGGACTGCTGGGGCTGCTGGGTTGCCACTCGTCACTGGAGTTTCCCTCATCAGGTGACACGGCAATCTGCCGGGCCTGAACCACAATGTCCTGAGACTCGTCGCCCTGCTGGGAGGAGACAACTACGAAAGGCTGACCGTGTGAAACCGAGATGCTCCTAAAGGCGGTTTCCAGGTCATATGGGCCTGGGGCCGGACCAGCGATGGTGCGTAGGTCTGATGGTTGGAGCGTGGGGGACAGAGGCTTCAAAACCCAATTCTTTGGAGTGCTGTCCATGGCTGCAGGTGGTGTGGTGGAGCCAGCGGGTGACAGAGGTTCTGACAGATGTTGATGAACAGAACTCGATGACTGAGAAGTTGGAAAAGTCAAAACATCCTGACGGTTGCCTGCCGAAAGTCTCTGAAACAACAGGGAGGAGAGAAAGGTTACTGTGGCAACCACAGAGGACAGCAATAGGGACAGGACAGTTTATCTAGTAACAGGAATCAATATGGAGGGCTGATTGGTTGCATTGGAAACATCCAGTTCAACTCAGTTTAATCTATATAGTGCCAAATCACAACAATGGTTGCCTCAGTGCACTTTATGTTGTAAAAGTACAGACCCTGCAGTGAACATAAGGGTCCAAAAGACTCAGATCCATCCAAACATGGAGCCGGAAGCTAAGACAGGAGGTCACAGCAGACCTGTTACCATTAGCTTAGCTGAAACTCTGGGGTCAAACTGGAACACGTTCTTGAACAACAGAGATTTAGAAAATCTCAAACCTGTTGGAGCAGGTGGGCAGAGCTGCTGTGACCACTTAAAGAAGTTTATCAAATCCATAATCCTCAGAGCAAACCCTGAGATTCAGGGTCACGGGGAGTCATCGACCTCATCATTAGGAATGTGTTTTATATGAACGCTGTCACTGAACACGAGACACAGACAGGAAGTGAAGAGAAGCAGAACTGGTGATCCACTAATGACTTCCTGTAGTTTTCTCTGTACAGTCACTAAGTGTGCCGGATTTATCCAGCTGGGGGGCTGGTTCAGGGCCCCGGGCCACATGTTTGACTGCGGCAGATCTGACCTGAACTGGGATCAGCAGGTGAGTTTTTATGGAGGAAATTTAACTGAATCCAAGGAATGATGGATCTGTGATAACGTTTACAGCGACTATCGTAAAAGACGGACTGAAGTCATGTGACCGTTTACGGGAAGTCAGCTCGTCTGTGGTCATGAACTCTAATAATTAATCCACCATGGGATATAAAACAGATAAAGTTCAGGGGTGTGTAGAAATCAGAGCTGCTCAGATAAAGGTGGAGGTCAGAGGGTCATAAACCTGTAGCAGGTCAAAGTTCAAAAGCTGACAAAGTTGTAAAAAGGCCTGTCAGCACGGAGAACTGCGGCTCAGAGCCGCCACCAATCAGCTGAGTGTGCCAAGGTTACAGGTACATACACACCTGAGTGCAGGACATCAGGTCAGGTGTGCTCCTCACCTGTCACAGAAACGCAGATCTGTTTCAGGTGAGGAGCACACCTGAGTGCAAGACATCAGGTCAGGTGTGCTCCTCACCTGTCACAGAAACGTAGATCTTTTTCTTTGAGCTCATTCAGGACTCAGACCTGCAGTGTCGGCCATCTATAATCTTCAGTCCGTGCAGGCTGGAAACGCTATGAGGTGCTCAGAGACAACATTTCTTCTTCCTGTTTGTCATTCCAGCGTTTCCTGCCATCAGGAAACTCTTTATCCTCTCACCTCCTCACACCTGAGGGCCCCTGATGGAGCTTCAGAAATCACTTAAGCGCTCAGCAGCTGCTCTGATACCCCTGTGGGCAGTTTTGTGGGCATCTGCGAACTTTTACTCCGTCACGACACTGGAACAGACCGGCCTTTCAGAGGGCCTCTTCTGGTCCCTGGGCCTGTTATTTTATTCCCCGGTCTAAAGAAATTCACCAGCCAAACATGAGCCCCAGATGACACTCGACTGATACCTGGAGTGTTCCAGACAGCGGCGGCCTCAGAGCACCCTCTTGTCTGAGCACGCCTGATAAGCAGCTCCTCCTGCAGACGAGCTGCTGCTGTCACCTGATAAAATGTCCGACTGTTTGGAGACCACCCAGAGAGCCAGAAACTGATCCTCGGAGGGCGGGGCTGTAAAACTTTGTGTTTCAGGTGCTTTCATGAAGTAACCGAGTCCTGCCATGTGACCGATCAATAACTAATAATAAGTCAGCAGCAGTATTCAATAAAAACTCTTCTCTACATCTTGGATTCAGAAAAGTGGCTTCCCAGTCTCATCACTCTAATCAGTGATTATATCATTAATTACAGATGTTATTGATTACAGATGTTACTGATTACAGGTCTGATTGATCATGTAAAGGTAGATCTGAGCTGATTTCTTACCTCTGATCAGTTTTCTGCCTGCTGCACAAACAGCCTGAAGAACGACTGACTGATGTGCCAAAGGTCACTGAATGCCCACTCACAGGCCCCGCCCCTAAAGCAATGCCCCGCCCCCAGAGACCAGTCTGAGCTCAGTGTGATGTTTGTGTTTTTCTGAGTGAGACCATAGCTGATCAGCCGATCATAGCTTCCTGTCTGAATCCTCTCAGATGTTCCTCTGGGAAAACCTAACAAGAAGTATGCCACGCTTCAGCGCCCTGCTGTGATTGGTTTCACAAAGATAAGCTCTTTCTTCTTCTGCAGGCCTTTAATGACACTCCTAACAGGCGGTAGCAGCCTGTGAGTGTTTTATGGTAAGACGCAGAGACGCTGAAGGGCAGGAGAGTGGCCTCAGCTCGTGATCCATGCTGGATCATCAAACTGAAGGCTTCACTCCTGCTCGTTAGAGCATCCCCTGCTGCCCCCTCAGCTCAACTGCAACTTCTGTAACACAACAGGAAGTAGAATTAATGTAATCACACCACTCTGACCTCTGACCCCGGGGACAGAAAGTGCGTGTCTCACCTTGGTCTCCTGGTCCAGACTGTGACACAGAACCTGCCAGGGAGGCGTGTACCTGAACATCCTGCCGGTCTGAACCGGATCTGACCAGTTATGATTCTTGATGATGATGTTATTCAGACTCACCTGGTCAGCAGGAACCAATCACCATCGGCCCTGAAGCAACGGTAATATAAATAAGAAGTTACTAAGGACCTGTACCTTTTCAAAATAAAGCGATCAGAAAATTATGGATTTGTTTATGTTCTTAATTGCAAAAATATAAAAATATAAGAAACAGATTCGTCAAAAAGATCATCCATTTTGTTTTTTGGTGATAAATCTGTAGATGTTGCTGTACTAACTGCTTAGATACCAGGTTATTTTATATGGTTTAAATTATGATTGCCATATATGATTTTTGTTCTTGTCCATAAGGGTACTACATGTCCAGTTTAATCGGTCTAATTATAGCTGATTTTATTTTTCTTTGTTCAGACTGTTCTGAATAATCATTCATATATTTGCTGTAATTTGTGAGACTCTTTGCCTTTTGATGATATCACGCTATCACCCTGCAGGTGTTACACAGCTTCCCTCAGGTGTTGGTTGATTTAAACCCTGGGCTGGTTTGTAATCCTGATGTTTACTGGATTTTTTTTTTTTTTAAATGTAAAAAACTTTTATCAAAATTTAGTGATACCGATATTTTTAACTTATAAAGGCACCGTATGTAAGTGAGAGCAGTGTGTCATGACTTATGAGATGAATCATCATCAATTTCACTGTGATTTTTACTTTCCACAATAATTAGTTGACACAATAAAACACACCTTTCAGCTTTTCATGCATTTTGAAACTGTTTTTTGAGACCTGTAATGTCTATAAGGCACTTTGGGTCACCACGTGTAGTTTAAATGTGCTATAGGCTGTAAATAAATAGATGTGAAGGTTCAGCTGTTTATCATAGTGCATGTTTGAAGTATATCTTCTCATTTCCAAAAAACTAATTTATTTAGTTTTGCCACATACTGAACTTAACCTATACTGGTCCCTGGGTATCGATCCTATAGTGCTGGTATCGATCTGATATCAATACCCCCATTGGCATCGATATTATTGATATTTGGATCGATCTGCTCACCTCTTATTTACCGCGCTTTATTAGCCCAGCACACAGTGTGAGCTTTATAGCACAGCTAACAGTGTTTTTGTTATGTTTCACTAATAGCTAATCCGTCAGCATGTCAGCTTTATCTACAAATTTAAAATGTATTGTTTTACCAAAAAGCTACAAAAAGTAAAGCACATCGTTATTTTAATATTAAGATTCCAGATTACTGTTATTTACCTGATTCTTCAACAGGAAAATGAATTTCAGTGATCGAATGTTTGATTAATTTTTAACCTCAGAGAAGTCTAGTGTACCCGTGAAACCATTATTCAGGTTGTTTTCTTGTTTGTATGACAGGTACTGTAAAAAAAAAATCAATTCATTCAGCACCACCCCCTGCTGCTCCTCCTGCTGTGCGGCGTAGCAGTATGTCAGGAGGCTCTTGATCAGGTACGACAAGAACATGATCCGCTGTTGTGGCGGCTCGTCTATCCTCAGATGTGGACAGCAGGAAATGAAAAGACTCCGCCCTCTCTGCGTGCTCTGATGTGTCAGAGGTCAGAGCACTTTGAGGTCCTCGCTCTGGTTCATGTAAGGTGACAGTCCAGCTTGTGATGGGAGCATCACTCCACCTGGTGTTGCACCTAATCCTTGTGGGCGGTCTCACTCATGTCTGAGTGTTAGGAGTGAATGGGAGGCAGAGGACAGGACTAAAGACACACCTGTGTGGCACACCTGTGCTCAGGATTAGGGTTAATAAGGTGTGGGCTCCCATCCTGGCATTCTGGGCCTATTTATGATCCATGTGCTCAGTGAAAAGTTCAAGCGGTCACTTGATTAACCAGTTTGTTGGGAAATATGGTGCTGAACACAGAGCTCAAATCAACAAACAGCATCCGTACAGGTGTGCTGATACAGCTGTGTAAGGACTGCGTTTTATCTCTCACAGATGTTTTGTAGACCAGCTGGACAACAGTCGTTTGGGCAGGTGACAGCTGGTGAGCTGGGACAAGGATGGCTGACTTGAGGTTTTCAAACCAGACATAACAGCAAAAATAACAATAGCAGCATGAAGACACCTGGACGCAATCAGTCATGTGATCATCTGGGCAGCCAATGAGAAGCTGCGGTATTTATCAGATGTTAAAATCCGTGTTTATTACTAAGACACACAGAGATTAACTCAGAACTGAAAAACATGTTTCTGTTCTTTCTTCTTGATAGGAAATTGTAAACAAACGTGTGATATCATCAGTAAATATCATTTGTTTGTTTTCTGTTTGTGTAAACAGCTTTAACCAATCATATCGTCTGACTGCCAGAGGAGGGCGGGGCTAATACTCTTTACATTTCACTAAATCATCAAACCCACAATAAATTAAACCCTTCATCAGTCACATGATTAGAGATTGTACACACAGGTAGATGTCATCATGCTGTCACACAAGTAAGAATAAAGAGAGGAAAACAGAATATGGACTCACCTTGCAGTCGCCTCCGACAGGCGACTGATCCACACCAATGCTGTGTGTGAGAGAGAGTGCGTGTGTGAGTGTGTGTGTGTGTGTGTGTGTGCTGGTCTCTCTGGCTCCGTGAGGACATGCAGTCTGGTCCTTACTTCATGTCAGACCTTCAGAGGACTGAGTTCAGGATCAGGCTTAGGTTTAGGTTTGGGCTCAGGTTCCAGGTGGCTTATTCTTCGAGTCTGTTTAATATTCAGAGTTTGGAGGTCTTTCACTCATTCAACTTTAACATCAGGAGCCTCTGAATAAATTCTGTTTGGATCAAAAAGCTTGAAAATAAAAAGCAGGTTGTGTTGTTTTTACTGTGAATCAGACGCAATTCCCAGACAAAAGCTGACTTTTGAAATTCACTTTTAAAATAAATTCGACATCCCCCTCTGGTGGGTCAAATTGATACTGCACTGTGGGAGTCAGAAGTGTAAGGTCATCAAAATGTTAACCACTGGATTTAAGATATATTTCTAAAATTCAGAAATTAGCTGCTTCCTTCCTCTTTCAATCAGTTAAAAAACAACAGATTTGACAGTTTGAGGAAAGTTTCTAAGAGCAAGTATGCAAACAAGGAGCCAACAAAGCTCCAAGCAGCAGAAACAAGAGGTAAAAGAGATAAGGAGCTTCTACAGTCATAATTCATCCACATCAGTCACACTTCAAGATGCATCTGGTATCAGAACAAGTCCATGATTGTTTTTATATATATTCTGAAGATCCTCATAAGTCACATTTGAAAATCAGCCTCTCTAGAAAATGAAGGGACCCAACTGTCATATCTACAGATCTTCCGCCTCTCTCCACAGAAAGACACAGTAACAGTAGTCACAACAACACAAACAGGCAAAGCTTGGTCATTCATGTACTTAGATTCACATTCTGTATAAAATCTATTTCTACGTTTGAAACCTCGCCGTCTCGACTCTCACAGAGAAGATAAGCTGCTGAATTTCACAGATTTCCTGAAGTTTTTATTTTATCTGTTCCAGATTGTTGGAGATTCTTTATTTAACCAGTTCAAGTGCAAGTGCAAGTAAGGAAGCCATTGCTTCCTTACTTGCAGGTTGTATTTTTAAGAAGTATTGATCTTGTTTTTTTGAGTTCAGTCGAGTGGCCGTATAAAAAAGACTAAAATCAGGTTAACCTGAGGGCTGATTATTGAAATCATCAATGTTACCAAGTAGAAACCACAGGACAGTTCCAGAAAGCATAAAGTTCGTCAGCAAACATGTTCTCCAACAGTGACCACGCTCAGGTATTTCATGCAGTTTTATTCTTACAATTATTAAAAACCCGAAAAAGTCACATTTGTTCACGAGGACCCCAAATGCAGACACACAGTAAGTCACAACAAACCAGTCAGGACGCAAGAGTGGACGACAGTATGACACGGCGACGAGTACACACAAACTGAGGGTATAAATACATGCAGAGGTATTCAGGGAAACTAAAATTGAATACTAGACACATGAGACAAAGACTCCCAAAATAAAACAGGAAGTAACATCATGGGGATGCCTAACACAGAGACAAAGCCTAGAAGAGATAAAAGGAACATGAGGTGAGAGGAACTGGAAAACCTGAAGACTACGCTGAGAGAATAATAAAAGAAAATAAAGCAAAACTCAAACTACCGAACTGAGGAAATGCAAACAAAATAAACCAAATCCTGTAACCAAGAATGATAAACTTCAAGTCCATTTTAAATTACTAACACAGCTGGAATGACAGACAAATACAACGGAAATACCCAAAAGTGAAAAACTCAATAGGAAGTAAATAATTAAAGACAAACTCGAGAGTCCAAAAAACAGCAACGCTGGATCATAACTTCAGTTTTATTTATATAGCACCAAATCACAAAAACATTTGCCGCAAGGTGGAGGAGACGGTGTTCTGTGCTTATTTAACCTCTGCACCTTGATTTAACCACACGCTGTGGAGATGCCTGACTATGACGTTATGGTTAAATATTAGCCTTATCCTCCCCTGGGGATTACTGACTGCACAGTTCAAAGAATAAATGTTTTAATTGTGCAGGAATTATATTTGTGTGTTTGCATTCACATGGACCAGTTTAGAATGGTCCCGGCAACACAGCGTGTCCCAGGACCTCACTCAGTCACAAAAACCAACGTGTGTGTGTTTCAGTGTTGCTGAGCAGCAGAATTTATCAGGAATGCTGCTGACCAACAGAAACACACACACAGAGTGAACACATGGAATTTGGAGTTATTTTACTTTGTTTTTTGTGAGGTTTTTTTGTTTTAAAACTTCCCTTAAAGTCAAGTTTGTAGTTGTCATTGTTTGAAAATGGGCACTTAGTGTGTAATCAGTTAGTTTAAGCGGTTCATCACAATAACAATAAAACACCAACTCAGATACTCGGGCTGCTTCGATCCACATGTTCAACCAAATACAGTGAAACTGCATAGCAGAGACTGCAGGTCCATAAACTCTGACCCCATCTGCACATTCTTAAAGTGCATCTTTAAAAACCTCATTTCTGTTATTTGGCTTCAAATAACAGAAACCCAGAGTCACAGTTGCTGCTATATATTGTCTCTGATATTTGTGTGTGTGTGTGTGTGTGTGTGTGTGTGTGTGTGTGTGTGTGTGTGTGTGTGTGTGTGTGCAGCCCGCATGCATAGGGTCAAACTTCACTTGTGAACCAATCAGTGACTAACAGGGTGAAAACCACAACCCGCTTCACTGTCAGCAGGTGCTGTCTCCTGCAGGGGGCGACATCTGAGCCTCATTCTGCAGGTTACTAAGACAACAGCAGGAGGCTGCAGAGCATGCAGACACTGCTGAGGGAAATAAATCCCTCCGTTCTCCATCTGAGCTTGTTTTTCTCTTCCTCAGAGTCTCAAACACAGCACTCTGCATGAAAACCTCTGTGAAGTCACAGATCCACTAAGACAGCCCCCGAT
>VUQG01038179.1:0-13020 GCA_015106755.1 Etia nguti
TTGTATCCAAGATGGCCGACTTCTAAATGGCCACCATGGTCACCACCCATCTTGAGGAGTTTGCCCCCTCATATATAATGTGCCACAAACAGGAATTTAATATCACAAACCATTCCCATGTTATTACGGTGTATCCATATAAATGGCCCACCCTGTAGAATAGTCCAGCTGCTGAACTACCTGCAGATGTCATGGTCCTGGGTGTTGACCCAGTTTTTTGTGTTTTTGGACTCTTGTTACTCATTATTGTTCTGATCTTGAGGTGTGATTTATGTTTCCTAGTCTCTTTTGGTATATTTTAGTTTTCTTGTGCGTAAGAATTCTCTATTGGTATTGTTTATCTCTTTTGTAATTGTTTAGTTTCTTTTAGCTTTCCTCTTCTGTTCTTCAGTCTTTCTTTGTTTTAGTATCTACTTTACTAAGTCAGTCTTGTTGTCTTGTCCCATCTGTCATAGTCTTTCTCTCTGTGTTCTGTCTTCAGCGTCCCCGTCCTTGGTTACCTCCAGTCATGTCTCCCTCTGTATATTAGAGGTATTTTGTTCAGTTCATCAGTTTTCTTCAAGTTTGGCATTAAAGCTGCTTGGAGCTCAGTCCTGCCTGTGAGTGTGAATATATACTGCCACACACAGCTTACCGTGACATCAGAAACACTACCTTTCATTAACTGAAAACATTTGGCACATCATGAAAGGAAAAAATACAACAAAAAAGACCCAGGACTGTTAAGCAGCTAGAATCCTGTTTCACATAAGAACAACAGGTGTCCCCAGATGTTTATAGACTATTGTTAAAAGAAGAGGTGATGCTAAACGGTAGCCAAATCTCACTACTAGATGTCAGTAGAAGTCAAATTAATTCTGTTTTCTTACTCCTGTGGCTGTGGGTGGCTGTGGGTGGCTGTGGCTCAGGGGTGGCTGTGGCTCAGGTGGTAGAGCAGATCAGCTACTGATTGGAAGGTTGGTGGTTCGATTCCTGGCTCCCCCAGTCTGCATGCCAAATATCCTTGGGCAAGATACTAACCCCAAATTGCCCTCCGATGCGTTCATCGGAGTGTGAATGTGTGTGAATGTTTATTAGTTGCACTTGACTTTAGAAGTGCTTGTATGAGTGAGTGTGAATGGGTGAGTGAGGCATGTTGTATACAGCGCTTTGAGTACTCTGGGAGAGTAGAAAAGCGCTATATAAGAATCAGTCCATTTACTCCTCTCAATTTAAGTGCAAAAGCTTAGCAGTGGTGGATGCTGTAGGACAAGCAACTCTAATGAGTGTAGGTTGTTGTTTACCTCAGCTGTCAATATGCCATGTGCCATAGTGTGGGGGAGGCTGTAAAACATTGTGAAAGGAGTCCGATACAAATCAATGAATCAGTGAAGGTTATTTCTGTCTGATAACAGTGATACTAAGGTGAGTTGTTTATCAGATGGAAAATGTGATTTTTAGGACACTTGAGCCTAACATATGCTCTGATAATACTGACTTATAACCAGCTTTGGTTTAGATTGTTGTCACTCGTTGTCATTGCATGTCTAATCTCAAAACATGATGAGAAAGAGACAATGAAGATATACATGTATAGATGTAAAATGGTGATACATATATTTTGAAAGAGATATTTGTGATCTTTACATTAAAAGTAACTCATAGAGGTACTATATATGTGGCTGCCACACACATAACATGCAATTAAGTGAAACAGCAGTGTCCATCTTGGTAAATATGGTGGCTTCCACAAATTGGTGCCCACTCCTATTTATTTTTAATGGGCTAAATCTCCGTTTATGAGAATGCATCAACTTTTTGGAAGATGTAAGTACACACTAACTAATGTATATTTATGACTCCAGCGTTCACAGTCACACACATTCACACAACATTTTTAACACATAGTAATGTGATTTTTGGTTGTGTAAATAAACCTGACTTGTCAAATCTGAGAGGTGGAAAAAAACCAAACAAAAACAAAACATGCACCATAAAAATCAGCCACCACATTAAAACAATATCTGTTATTAAATCTCAAAATGGAAAGCCAGTGATACAAATATAATGTTAGCTCTGTACACACAGAGCTAAAACACAATTGTAATAGATTTGAAATTGAACTCTCATAATAGTACTGAAGTTCTGGATTTCATATGTAAACCAAGAGTTTGAGCAAAAATATTAGAGTAAATTAACATAACTAGGTACTTTGTTACACAAATTTGGCCTTAGGTTTGAATGTGAGAATTAATTGCCGTCTGGCTCTCTGTCTTACTTACTCCCGTGATGGACTGCCGACCTGTTCGGGGTATCTCATGACTCTCACCCTCCATGAGTAAAAGTCAAAAAAGCAAGGAAAAACAGGATTTGTTTTTTTTTCCTTAGCAAGATAGAGCTATTAATGCATCACTAACAATACAGCGCAATGCTTGTCTTTGCTTAAAAGCACCGCAGCACATTCGCAGGCAGAACCGGCCCAATGCTATTCATATGGCTTATGTAGCAAGTCAAAAATGCATAGCTGTAGCAGTACAGATTACAAGTTTTACAGTTTTACTAATGTTTATATACAGTGGTTCCGTCTTGGATGGCTAAGTTGAGCTGATTTAAGGCTGTCGGCTGATCCAATGTGCAGAGTTGGAAATCTGACTTGAGGGGGCACTGAAAAATTCCAACTGGAAACTCAAAAATTCCAACTTCCACCTTCAAATGGAACGCACCATCTGATCATTTTTTGCTACTGTAAGCCTTATTGTAAGGAAGGAGACAAGTCTTCCTAGGGCAGTGCCGTTCATTAGTGCATCTCTCCATCCCACTAAGCGCCTGTCACCTTCTTGAACTACAAACATGCAGAGCTGCCACCCTCAGCCCCTAATAGGAGACAAAAGAGCTCTATGGAATGCTATGGGTGGCTGACTACAGGGGATTAGTGTGTGTTTGTGTGTCCTGAAATTTCCGGGTGACAGAAGGCTTCCTTCGACCCTCAGAAAATACCATACAGCCCTTATATAGTATTTCTTTCAGATGGCTTAGCAGCAGAAAACATTCTCATCTAAGCTGTACTTAGTCTGTTTGTACTTGGCATGTCTCTTATCACTGACAAGATGTTCATATGTTTGGCTTTGCGATACACTTATCTTTCATCCCTGATTAACACTCACATGCATTAATGACACAGATGTTTATGTATAAGTAATGGCTTACACTAGCAACATTTAAATTCATCGTAATTGTTCCATTTCTGTTTCATGGCCACATCTTTGGTTATACTTTACTATTTCACGAAGTTGTCTCTTTTAAACTGGCTAAACAATGTCAGCTTGTGCTGCATAGGTAGGCACTGCTATCATGAAACTGGTATCCCAGTTTTCTACTAATATTATCTAATATTCTGGATATTTATAATTGAGCTATTTGTATATATTAAAGCTATTTCTTATATTTTGTAAACTTCGTAATATATTGTATTATTTATTTTACTTTAGTCTGTTACTGTTTTTGTCTTGGAGGGACTGTAACTGCATAATTTTCTTAGGGATTAATAAAGTATTCTGATTCTGATACTCCAAATGCCCTTATCCAGGTCACCAATTTTGGCTTGACTTCATGGAGCCAAATAAGGTAACCCCCAAAGACAGCCTTAAATTGAGCTTAAATCACAGTAAAGGCTCAGGTTAGTAATATATAATTATTTATATTAGTTGCACTGTTGTTATTCCCAAAAACGTAATAGATGCCTGAAAATGAAGCGGACAAAAAAAGTAATCTTCTTACTGCCTGAGGGTAACACTGCCGAGACTAAAACTACTGACTCAAAGCTCTCTGTCCATAAATGGACGTGTATGCGATTTACAGACAGCAAAGAATAAAGTTTTAGTGAGACAAACTTTATTGATGGGAGCAACTTCCCAGAGCCAAGAAAGTGAACTACAGCAGTGCATACCAGACATCCCACTATTAGCTTTGGGTACATACAAAGGTGTTGTAAAAAAATATTTGAGATGTCGAGGCTCTCTTGGTGTAATTTTGGTAGGCTGGCCACTCCTGAGAAGGTTCACAGGTGTTCCATTTTTTTTCATTTATGAATAATGGCTCTCACCCATGGTTCACTGGAATCCCAAAAAGCCTTAGAAATGGCTTTGTAACCTTTTCTGATGACAGACAGACTGACAGAGTTTGTACCGGAGCACTGTAACCAACATAATTTCCCCTAGGGATCAATAAAGTATTCTGATTCTGATTCTGATAGAGGTCAGTCACTTTGTTTCTCATCTGTTTCTGAGTTTCTTTATATTCTGGCTCGTCAAATTAAAGGGCCCACACAAAAGGGACCCCCTTAGACTGATTTTTAGTTTTAGTCCCCTTGTTTTCCAGCATGTTAACTGTTCTGTCACTAGTTATAAACTAGGAAATTAGCATAAACTAATGGAAGTCTATTAGCTGAAACCAACCAATCCAATGACATCATGCTCTGAACAGGCACAAGATGGTGCTAAACATGTTCTAAAAGCTTTAAATTTAAATACTTATTTATTAAATCTAGTTTCAAAGACAGTGATAAATCTAGGAGAGATTTGAGAGCAGGGCTCCATAGCGTAAATTAGCATTTATATATGTAATGTTTCCATTTTAAGGGCCGACTCTATAGCCCTGTTCTTTAATTTTACATAACTATTGTTTTATTTACGTGGGATTTTTTTTTTTATTTCTTTGTTATGATGACGTTAAAGTGTTTTATATTCTATATACTCCTGATAGAAAAATGAGCTGCTGTAAACCTTTATAAAGCCAGACTGATGCAAAAATAATATCAAAAACTATTAATAACACTGTAAAAAGACTGTGAAACTGACTGATTCTTAAAACATACTTTGATGCAAATTAACTGTCATTTTGATCATCTGCCCAGCACCATTATTCTGGTTCACTACAGTCTAATACATGTCATACTCACTGTCAACATGTCATCACACTTCATATCTGGCAGTTCTCCATCTTCACTCTTGTTGTAGAACTTCCTGAAAAAGTTGAAGGCCACTACTGTGTAGAGGTACACCACCACTGCTAATAGGCCAACAGTTAACACTAGCTGGAGAAGGGGCAAGAAAAGACTGCTGTGATGCAAACAAGGGCAAATATCACAATCTTCACTCAATATTGACAAATGTTTCATCTTATAATATATATATAGTATGTTCACCTGTTTGCCATTGTGTGTGACTGAGGAGAGAATGGTACGCAGTGTCTTAAAACCCATGGCAATGTCCAGTAGATGGGCAGCAAAGAAGAAGTTGTTATAGTGACCCAGAATGGACATGGTCATATACCAGGCCAGATACAGGAAGGACTGCAAGGATGGAAGATGGAAATTCAGTAAAGGTACTATAGTGACTATCGCAATGAGTGTAAATGAGCCACTGGTTTATAATATTAGGTAACATCCAGGCTGCTGATTGTGTAGCTAATAAATCATAAAACTTTTTAAATGATAATTACCAGGCAATAGATTAAAGACTCTCGATGTGGATGACATGTCATGGATCATTGTTCAGTTAGCAGCTACATTTACATTTATACACTTTCAATGTGGAGGAGCGGCAGCTCTAATCCGAGTCCCTGTCGGATGACCGAGCTCCTCACTCTCTCTCTAAGCAAGAGCCCACCCACTCTTCAAAGGAAACTAATTTCTGCCACTTATATTAGCGACCTCATTATTTATTTTACTACCTAGAACTCTTAACACTAAATAATGGTAGGAACATAGACTGACTGATTAATCGACAGTTTCACCACAAACGACTGGTACAGCATCCACATCACTGCGGATGCTGCCCCAGTTCGTCTGTCTATCTTGTGTTCCACTTCTGAACAAGACTGAAATACTTCTCCAATTGGGCCCTGCCAGTGTGCAGATGTTTACCATGTGTCATGGTAAATGGATTGATTCTTATATAGCGCTTTATAGTGTCATGTTGTATAAAGCACTTTATACAACATGACACTTTCACCCATTCACACACCTTTTTCTACGCTTTTAAGTGCTTTCTAGCTAACGTTCACAAACATTCATACTCCGATGGATGCATTGGAGAGCAACTTGGAGTTTAGTATCTTGCCCAAGGATATTTGGCTTGCAGACTGGGGGATCCAAGGATAGAAGAACCAACCTTCCAGTCAGTAGATGACCTCCTCTACCTCCTGAGCTACAGCCACCCCATTACATTTATATTTATAAATGGCATACTAAGGAGAAGAATGATATACAAATGACTTGCTAATACCTTACTCTTACCATAGTAATGCTTAATAGTGTGACATTCTATGCTTATTAGTTGTTGTTGTTATCAGTTTTTAAATTGTATTTTTTTGTATTGCTTTATTTATTATCTTCGAATAGGTGTTCAACACTTTGTTTGAAAGTGCTTTATAAATAAAGTTATTATTATTATTATTATTACATCATTATAAAGTGCTACCCAGTACAGTATACTATCTGCACCATGGAAGTCACTTCGAGACACTGAAGACACTGTCAACTTCAAATAGGTTATACTTGTATTCTGCAATAAATATTTGTACGTTCTAAATCACTTTGTGTTGTATCTGTTTCCCTTTCTTTTGTGAAGATATCACTACTGGTTTTTCAGTAAGGCATAGATTTGCCTCACTTTAGATAAGGTCAAACAAAATGCCAAACTAACAACTAGTAACTGCCTGTATTAACCAATTAATTAATTAGATACTAATATGTATTAATGTATTCGTTCTGCTTTATAAACGATGAGACAAATGCTTTATATTTAGCCCAATATCTTTATTGGACTAAATATTTTTCTATTGACATTTTTTTACTGACATAATGGCCAGACACAATAACCAGAATTTTAAAATACATTCTGTGAGGATTTTATAATGTTATGAGGAGCTACAACAAGTCATATGATGCCTTTACTGCTATTGATGTTAGATGCCATAAGCAACTTCAAAATTTTTTAAACAGGAATAAAATAGAAAAAAAAGTTGAGGGAACCTAAAAATGTTCCTATGAAACCACTCTGATATAAACAAAAAAGACAAAAGAGCTTAAGAACCTCTGCAGGGAATCCACATGATGGAGCCAGACATCACTGTCCTGAGTGATTTTGATTACTTACATTGTCTGTGAACACAACTCCCAGCTTCCAGATCTGGTACTTGACGTCAACAGAGTTCAACCTGTTAACATAGGGAGAAGAAGAGAAGAAGAAGTCTTTTTACATGTACATTAAATAGTAACAGTTTCCATGTTTTGATTAAAACGTGAATAGAAATGGGTTCAATGAAAGAGGCTCTCTGTTATAAGAACTGAAGATATCTAGCTCCTTTTACCTGGTAAAACCACTTTGAAAACATATGTGAATGTGACAGGATCATGTCTTGTTCAGTGTTCAGAAAAACAATACTGTAGTTGCTGTTTACATGACTGTACCTGCTATTCTTTGTTGCAGAAAATTTCTTATTAATCCAAATCCCCTATAGGGGATGACCCCATGGAACCATTATTTTATTAAAGTCACTGTCAGCCAGACTGTTCAAAGATGCAAGAAATCTCCTTTGTGTTCTTCTCTGACGTTTGAGCTCTACGTGAGCTCTACGTGAGCTCTGAGTGCTGAAGTAGAGTAGAAAATAGCTGTGTAACCAACAGTTTACAATTTAAAATCCTCCACCAAATAGCATTAAAATGCACACTTACAGCCTGGTAGAAGAAATATTTTTTCCCTGTACAGTACAGTTTTGAACTTCATAACAACTGTATGGCCATGATCTGCATGTTTTTAATGCAATTACAAAAAATGGCAATATAATAATCTGATCCAATAATTAAAAATAAATTACAAAATTTCTATGCTAGACTAATGAGCACAGCTTGACTATTCTACCAAAAATTAAACTCTATTAAGGTTTGTGGTAGACAATTTACTGTAAATTGCACTAAATTTAACACTGAAACTGCTTGGAGGGTGTGTTTATTCGGAATGAGAAGGGGAGTGTGTAACTGGCACGGAAAGTCAATGAAATTAATTTTACTTTGATCTGCTGACAGACTAAATTGATTTTCACATCTTATTTATTATGTTGTGGGACAGTAGTCTTAAATGTTTAATTAGATCTATTTAAATTTCAGAGCTCTAATATGCCACTGTGCCTCAGAAATAAACAGCAGCACCACAATGAAATAATCAACCCTCAAAAGCCTCTAAACCCTAACCTGTCACTAGCATCAGACAGGTGTTTTGGAACATTTTCAACAGCTGTAACTCCCATAACTCCTGAACCATTTGCTCAAAAGAAAGAATTTCAACGGTTCCTGAAAGCAGTGACTCTGTGCTTGTCAGTGATATTAGGGTCATTACAGTAAACTCTGGCACAGTGTTGCAGCAGCCCCAAAAAGATGAAGGTTGGTTGAGAGAAGAGAGAGTTAGTGAGTGTGATGGAGCCCTACAAAAAAAAAAATTTTCAGGCATTTGGATTATTTTAACCATGGTTTTATAGTTTTGTTTTTGCTTTTTGCTGTGTTGTTTTCTGTTTTATTAGCCATAATTTGGATGTGGCACCTCCCTGGGCTTACAGTAATGACCCTAATATCACTGAAAAAGCACAGAGTTGATGCTTTCAGGAACCATTTAAATTGTTCAATTGTGCCAGTGGTTCACGAGTTGCGGTAATTTGACGTGAAAGTTTGACCAAAAAATAGGTTAACTTGAATTTAAATGTTTATTTTAACACTTGGTGTGCTAAGCCCAAAGATTAACCATTTTCTGGAGCATTAATCTCTTGGTTTGTAAAAATGTTGCATTTTACTGTTATATTTTTATGTTCTTTATAGCTTTTAATCACCATTTTAATCACCATTTTATCACCATCCTCTAATAACTACCCTTTTGAAGTAGGTGACACTCATAGGGATCATTTTGTGCTGAATAAGAGTTACTTGGCCCAGAAAACACACATATTTTTGTGAGCAAAGAAACTTCAAAATACCCAACATGATGCAACTTGCAATGGTGACTTATGCTATGAATCTAACCTGTTCTGGAGCAGGTTGTGTTCCAGATTAGAGACCAACAGTTATAAAATCAGTACGTACTAACTAATCAGTTATCCAGAAAATAGCGCCACCATTCGTGGAACATCCCTCAGACTTCTGTCAGCAGATTTTTGTCTAGTATCTTTTGTCTTTCCCTGATGAGCATTAAAAAAAAGAAACAAAGATTCTAAAATAAAACCATTTTTGACTGATTTCTTTCTCCTGTTGGCTGCAATTTTTAAAATTATTTTGTTACTTAAACATTAACATATGATCCTAAAATTTACACCTATTTGTACTTTTTGACCTAATATTAAATATGCAGGTAGTCTAAGCCTATGTTTTAATTTTTTAAAAATATTTATTCTTTGCTTGCTCATGAATTATTAAACACCAAGGCTGCAGTGGAAAGGATAAATACTCAAACTCAAACTCTTAATAGTAAATGTAATCAAATACTTGATTGCAATCCATCATAATCCCTGTCTTGATGATAGATTTGTAATAATGATGAGCTGACATTTGTCATTTTTCCAGACTTCAAATGAGCTAGATTTTTAATTTAGTAGCTATCTTCCAATCTTACTGACCAAAGTGCTTAAAGTACACACTTCTAATACTATATTACTCTACACTGTATCCTTTCACACATACTCTTATCGCTGCTTTGTCTGTAGCAGCTGTGTTGCTTTCGGCCATATTACATGTTCTAACTCTTTGTGCAGTACTTTTAAAATGCATTTGCCCACTTCCTGATTCTTTAATTTTTTTCCATATTTGTCACCTTTGCATGTTTCATGTCATCAAACAAATTTAAACATCAGACAAAGACAACCTGAGCAAAAACAAAATGCAGTTTTTAAATAATGATCTCATTTATTAAGAGAAAAAAATTTGTCTAACTCCTGTGTTAAAAAAGTAACCGCCCCTAAACTTTTTATTAGTTGTGTAACCCTTGGCAGCAAGAACTGCAATCAGGCATTTGCAATAACTTTTAATGTGTCTTTCATATCGCCGTGGAGGAATTTTCGCTCCTTTTTCTTTCCACAGTTGTTTTAATTCAGCCATATTTGAGGGTTTTGGAGAATGAACATGATGTTTACAGTCAGGCCAAAGGATCTCAACGGGATTTATGCCTGGATCTTACAGTGAAAATGATGGTAGTTTAATTTTACTTTGAAAAGGGAGTACCTTGGAGTGTTTTGATATTTAACCCTGTGTGTATACCTCGCAAATAGAAGTGGGTTGAATCCAGGAAGTGTTCCTTCTTGAAACCAATTAGGATTTAAGTGAAGATTTTTAGTAAGTTCCAAAAACATTTGGAGGTGAGCTGGTGTGTTTCTGCTTACTGACCTACAGGATAACTTGAGTGTGCTTGAGCTTCGGGGAACAAACTCATGGCTGGATATTCTCCAATCATTTTGTAGGGTGAAGACAAAGTTATCTGCTGAGCTGTGTAAATTTTATTCAGATTTTATTTCGCTCCCTTTGACGAGCTGGCTCTTACGACACCCAAATGCATCGTTATTCGGAGACTTCTATTTTAGCCTGATTTAGCAATTATGAATGGTTTGTGTGTTGGGTAGTATTTTTTTATTCAGTGTTTTCAAAAACATAATATGATCGAAATGCCGCCAAACGCTATTCCTTTTTTGTTATTTTTGTCTTTACTTTTTTCCAACTTCTGTCATCAGAATGTCTGCCCCCACCTTTCTTTCACATAAATGCATAATCCTAGTATGTCTTTTTATGTGATTGGCTGCATGGTGTGCCCATCAAAATAATGTCCCTGCCTACATGGACTCTCAGCAGGTCTAAGCAGGAGTGGCTAATGATTCATCTCTCCCCGATGGGAACCGGCTTTTGTTGTTCGTTACAAGGAAGCAACTCTTAGAGCCGGCTCATTTGCAAACAACACATCTCTAACAACACAGTCATGCTGAACAAATAATTTCATTATTTGGCTTTGTAGTAGCAGTGTCACTACTCGTTACATAGACAGATATTATTATAAACATTAGCTGCTAAAAAAATAACAGACACACCTACTATTAAGCTTAATGAGCGAGCGGTGATCGCATTAGCATCTCTTATCAACAACTACCCCTGATAGTATGCAAAATTCAGTGTTGCTCATTCAGGTTGTGAAAGAACTGACATTAAGTAGACAGATGACAATCATCACTGTGTTATAAACAGTGAAAATGAACTATTTAACATTGTCATGATGTGTAAAAATTTTGAAAACAAATGAGCTAGTGCCTCTTCTGCAGTTTCAGGGGCAAATCTGCTGAGCTATCCTGTCATCGGACTGGAGCTATCCTAATAAGATCTTGCAGTGCCCCCACACTGACATTGTTCCTGCAGTCAGACTTTTCTCCCCCATGACCTCTCTCTCTCACACACATAAACTCTATTGCTTGCACACTACACACAGACTACTCACACTGCAGCAAGCGAGCTGTCTTTCCTGGGTTTTCTCTTTTTGTGAGCATCGCTGAAGTCCAGAGCAGCTTTGTCCAGTCCCAGTAGCTCACTGATTCGGTCATGGCCATAAAACTCCCCATATTTATCCATCACCTAAGAAAGAGCAGGACTTCTTAAACAGATGCTTTTCACTTTTTCATTGCCCAAAACAGTATTCTATCTAGAAAACCTTTAGCTGCACAGGGAAAGATCACACCAATGTGGCAGGACTATAGTTTAACAGAATGAGCTACCCAGTACAACCAGTGTCCTCAAAGACTTGCCATTTGTACATGTATAAATGCGTAATGCAATTCACTAGAGGGAATCGTGTGCTCTTTAGGCAGTCTGATTTATCATTTCCAATTTGGAATTGGAAAACATTTTAATATATTTTTCAAAACATATTTTTAATATATCCCCAAAAGTTGATTCTGTTCATCTGGACGTTTTCAGTGGGAGAAAACGTTTCGTCACTCATCCAAGTGACTTCTTCAGTCTCAGCTGACTGCAGGTTTCCCGAACCTTATAAACAGTACATTTGCATAATGACTGAAACTAGCACCACTGACGGAACAATGGGCTGGGAGGTCAGTTTCTTGATCATTAATATGCAAATTTTCATGACCATTGATCAAAAACCACTGATCATAGCTCATTGATCAAAGACCCCTGATCAATGAGTACCATTTACAGAGAGCTGGGGAAACGAACTCTCTGAAATGAGACCCAGGAAGTGATTACAGGAAGAGCGTGATAGACTGTCTGAAGCAGTTAGAACAAGACAATGCTATTGACCGGACCTCATACCACAGGCATACCCAGGGGAATCTACATCAAGTCTGTATGGTTACCGAAGATACATAAACAGGGTGCACCTTTAAGACCAATTTTCTGTATGATAAACTCAGTCGCCTACAACACGTAGTTGTTGATGTAGTTCGTAAGAGATTACAGGATGACCCCAACCTCAGCAACAGGACCACTCTCATCACTGACCAAGTGTGTTTGCTTTTGTGAACTGTGTCTTCATTCCACATATTTCACATACAAGGGTCAGTACTACAGGCAGAGACATGGGTGTGCCATAGGTTCCCCAGTTTCACCCATCTCTCTTCACTTGCATCCCAGTCATGGAAGCGTTGGAGGTAATTCGTAAGAGATTACAGATGACCCCAACCAATTTGTACATGGAAGAAGTGGAAAAGAGGGCTTTGCTATCCTACCCTGGAACACCACCAAGTCATTGGTTCAGGTATGTGGATGACACCTGGGTGAAAATCAAATCTCAGGATGTACTACAATTCACAGATCACATTAACTTGGTGGACCAACACATCAAATTCACCAGGGAGGATTATGAAAAGTGGTAGGTTAGCCTTCTTAGACTGTGAGATTTCCATCAGTAATGGGGGACATCTAAAAGCTGATGTGTACCGTAAACCTACGCATATGGATCAGTATTTAATGTTTGACTCTCATCATGCATTGGAGCATAAACTGGG
>VUQG01038182.1:0-13857 GCA_015106755.1 Etia nguti
AAAGCGCGGAGCCGCCGACGCATCAGAATCTGTGAGCTGTCGGCTTTCAGCCCCGACGGCGTGTCCGTGTCCGTGTACGTGCCGTCGGGTGAGAAAGCCGAGAAAGAGAAAGCTGATTCTGATGCGTCGGGTCCGCTCTGTGTTTACGTCTTTGTGTGGAATCCGTGTACCTGCTCTCATTTACTGTTTGCTGGTTGTTGAAATAGTTTTGTGAGCTTTAACCTGAGATTCTGGCGTTTCTGACAAAATACATTTTTATTTAAAAGTCGATTCAGGATTTAATGAATCGATATCGCTTTATTCAAGCTACTCACCTCTCTCTACCCACCTGCACTTTCACTTTGAACACACGAAGGACTACAGGAATATCTGGACCACGGCCAATCAGAGAGGTCCCGCCCCTGACTATCTCTGATTGGTTTAGACCACGATAGGGGCATAATGTGTGTCTGTTATTGACCACATGGAGACTTTCAGAGTTGCGAACAGTTGGTTGCACCGGTGCGACCTAGGATTTTTTTTAGTCGCACCATTGAAAAATCTGGTCGCACTCTAGAGCCCTGTTCAAAAAGATTTTTCCACATTTGGGATTTGGATGATGAGGAAACAGTCACTGGATTCTCTCACTGGAGGGGTCAAGGGTTCAGGTTTGCTCTCAATATTTCACCTGTCGGTTGCTACCCTTGCAAAGGACAAACCAGAGTTGGAAAACCCCCAAAATATGTAAATTTGAAAGAGTACGGCTCGCCAATACATTAATAAATTAGCTCTCAAAAAGTACAAGCACTTTTTTAAGAATAAAAAAAATGACATAATCTGGTAAACTGTAAACCTTGGAATTTGCAGAGAAACTATTTTGTATAGTTTGTCATAAAGTCTGCAACTTGATGAAGTTGAAGCTGAGGAAGAATTCACTGCGGTGCCCTTGTGGCAACTTTTGGTAACTGGTTTTAGTAGACGGCTGAAGTATATGGAACTTTTCTTTGTTGTTCCTTTGTGCAAAGCGATACACATAATTTGAGGGTAAAGTCTGAAACCAAACCACTCCAAATCCAAGTCCTGCGCTACTGTACTCAAATCAAATCAAATCACTTTTATTGTCACATCACATGTGCAGGTACACTGGTACAGCACATGTGAGTGAAATTCTTGTGCGCAAGCTTCACAAGCAACAGAGGTGTGCAAAAGACAATACAATAACATAAGAACAAGCAAAATATAAGAATGGGAATCTGAGAATTATAAGAATAAATAAACAACAAATATAAGAATGTATGCGCAAATATGTATATATACATATATGTGTGTGTGTGTCAAAATCCAGTTGATAACTGTGTCCTCTTCAAAGTGATATAACTAGCTAGTGAGAAACATTATTGTCTCCTCCTACTACACCTCTTGTTCGGTCTCTGACCTTCTCTGAGGAAGGATCACCCCACTGTCTGGCACAGTTTGCCAAGGAAGCAGGAGTTATGAAGGGGAAATTGCAACTGGCAAATGGGCAGTTTGAAAAAAGAAAAAGCCCCCCAAGGGCAGAAGTGGAGGGATAGAGAGGGAGAGAGGAAGAGAGAGAAAGGGAGTGTGTGTGTGTGTTTTTTTCTTTTTTTTTGTTGGGGTGGGGGGACCAATACTTGAATATGACCTGCTGGTGAACCTTGGTTGTCTTTGGAAGGCAGCAGAGTCTATGATGAGAAAGCCTGTTCCCCCCCCAACAATAGGTAATGAGTGGTAATAAGAGACAATGAGTAAGAGAGGGAGAGAAAGGGGTGGGGAGGAAGATGCAGATAATGCAAGCCAGACGCAGACAGAGAAATTACAAAGAACCAGAGAGGGGAAGAGAGAGCAAGAGCAGCTGCAGCAGGGCTGAAAGTGAAGCTGAGAAGGTGCCGGGCTGTGGAGAGAGCATCCTGGGAGTTGGGTGACGAGAAACACTGTCCGTTTGTGGCCACTGATAATACTTTCCATTCTGACTGGCTTTATGTGGGGGTCTGCTGTGTGTTTGTGTGTGTGTGCGTATGTGTGTGTGTTTACAGGCCTTGTGCGAGCTGCTGATTCCCCTGATTGCAGGCTGGCGCCCTGCTGGCGAGCCCCCGCGCACTGAAATTAAATCCACTCTGCTCCGTTATAAATTATAATGCTTTACAAACAACACCCCCACTGGGGAACACAGGAGGGGGGGAGATGGAGAGAAAGCAAGAGAGAGACTAAGAGAGAATGGATGGTAATAGAGGGAGAGAAGGGGAAGAGAAGGAGTAAGGAATTAAAAAAGACGAAGATAGAAGAAGATAGCAAGAAAAAACATTACCTTTTCTGGAGCTTTTTAATGTGATATGGATTGAGAACGTAAGATTCAACTAATATAAAACACATCTGCCAAAAGCTGCTTTGTAAGCAATTAAACAGAGCTAAGCAATAAAACAGTGGTGTACAAAAAAAGATAAAAGATAATTGAATCAGGAAGGGCAGAGAAAGAGACAGAACTGCATTTAAACTGAAGTGAACCAGCCTTAAATTTGAATAACAGACTTCAAATAAATCTGGAAGGCCTTACCTTAAAAGCTATGAAGGAAAACGAGATACTCTTGTGAAAATAGGGGGGGAAAAGAAAAGGGACAGGCGAGATGTAAGCAGAGGAGATAACAAGTGAATGAAATGTAGGGTTACTTTTGGGTGGGTGGGTATAAGGTGAGAAAGGGGGAGAGAAAGCCTGAGCTAAATGGACCCTGTGGTGCTAGAGAGGCAGCATGTGGTGCTGATATCCAGCTACACTGGCACCAAATGAGAGGGTCAGGGCTCTTGTGGGAATCAGAGATCTAATATGTCTAACCTAGAGCTTATGTGGAGGATGATAACCAGTTAGCTGGTGCCAGGCTCCTGCAAGTCAAATAGAGGAGAGATGGACAGAAGGTGACAACTTCTCAGCTCTTATGTCAGTTACAATTCTGAGACTTGCTTTTCAGTCTTGTAGCATAGTGGTAGTGGGTTTTTTTCAGTGAAATATCAAGCTCAAATATGAGGACAACAGTTATAGGCAGAAACATTTTAGGGCTGAAATAAGTTCAATTATCGCTACATTTGCTTTATTTTGTAGATTTTGAGGTTTCAAACTGTCAGCTAGTTAGTAAAATCGCAACAGGCATTTTCTCAGTGTAGGTAGAAACTAGTGACAAAGTGATGAATCTCTCTCTATCTATACATTTTTACAGTTTGCAAATACTTCAAATGACACATTCATCCAATGCTGTACCCAATCTAGTCCTGAAGGATCAACCAGATCCATCTTAGTAAAGCACAATAGCCACGATTGATCTAGCATTAAATGACTAGGGGTGTTTTCACGCCTATAGTTTGTTTACTCTGGTCTGAATCAGCTGATGAGTTGGGAAACTATATTTTCTCTGTGATTTGGTTTCTTTTCACACAGAGAAAAATCCAAGTGAATCAAAATGTGTGACTACACACCGTGTTGTGGCAATCTGCCGTACAATTGGCTACAACGTGAGAATGTTCAGTGTGCTCATTGGCCAGATGTGTTTGGGGCAGGAGCAACAAAAGTAGCGTTGTGGACTACTGGAGAATACAGAGAATTTGCATTCATTTCACAGCTAGTTGCTAGCCTGTACAGACCTTTGCACATCTATAGTACCTTGCCACGTTCCAGAATACAAAGCATACATGGCTAAAGGACATTTTTTAGCTCAAACGTGCATCCAACATCTGGTAGTTGGTTTGGATCGAGACTGAATCCTATTCACACCAGAAACAAACTGCTCTGGAGTTCATCTCGCACTGAGATCGGGTCTTGGTGCGGTTGTTTTGGTCTGCACCTGAGTGTGATTACTGAGTTCACATGTGCAAAAACAAAGCACACTAAGGGGGAAAACAAACAAGGTGCTCAGGTGTGAACACAGCCCAATGATCATTTTGATACAACAAAGTGGTTTGCTGGGATTTCACTTGAACATCCTGCAAACTGCCTTCTCAGTGTAACTACCCAATGGCAGTTGACTCCATCGGCAAGACAATGCAGCCTGCAAGTGGTTGAAAACTGCTCCGGTTTGAGAAACCCAACAAAGAAAATGAAGCACTGACCTGGCTTTCAAACTTCCAAGATCACAGTCCAATTGAAAAGTGAAGGCCTTAAACTGCAAATGCAGGACTCAAAGGATCGAGCCTTTTCAGAGCCGTTTGGGTCGCACAAAGGGGTGTGCACAATATCTGCCATGTGGATTTAATGTTTTGGCTAATCAGTATACAGTCATGCATGCGAATATAAATTTCTTAATTTCATTTGTGTTAATAAAACAATTTATTTAGGCCTCCTAATGTATATCATGATAGATACAATAGTACATAATACAGTAAAAATATTTTATAATAAAGCCACAGAGCTTGAGAAATGAGCAGAGTGTTGAATTAACAATTCTCCTGTTAACAAAAACTGGACATCGTGTTTGTATTCATTCCAGTATTCTGCTGGTTTGAATTACTTTGTTTGGATGTTTGTGAAAGTAATCAGTAACTGTAACCCATCTGTCATACTGAAAGTTTCTGACAGTGACAAACAACTATATATATTATATAATGTTTGTCATAATTATTAGTAATTGTCCCACATCCTTGCCTCGCTATAGCTCTAACCAGCAGACTGTTTAAAAAAAACAGAAAACCTACTCTCTATCTCGCCAGGGGGCTGGCCATGTGCAGCCATCTACACTGTCTGCCAATCAAACTTGAGATTCTGCCCCTTCAAACAAAACAAAGTCTCACTTCCATTAAAGCCTAAACACAAAGGCCAAACCACTGATACAGGACACAGCTGTCACTACCACCTACAAAGGGCTGTCACAGCCTGTGTTAAGGCAGCAGGAGCTACTGTCGACGCTAATCACTGTTATAGTGTTTAATAGCCATTAAAGATAGATTAAAGAGTGCAATGTGACCATATTAGGTGTGAGTTTGTGTGTGTGTTTGTGTGTGTGGTGGTCAGTCATACTAATGAAGGATTTTTTTTTTATATCTATACCATCTATTTTTTTTTTAAAAATAAAATAAGGCACATTTATAAATGTTCACACTGAAAGCTGCAGGAATGTTTCGTGACATTGGAAGAGTTGTTAATATTGAACATACAGAATTTTCCCATATCAACAAACACACTGATAAATTGAAGTTTATGTTAGTTTATGGGCGAATGTGCTCAACACAGACATTTCTGCTCATTTTACAGTACTGTGCAAAAGTCATGAGCCAAGTCTCATTTCTTTATTTGCCAGGAAAACTGGAAATAGGTACAGTGTTTTATTGATACATGGAAATACAGTATAGAAGAAAAAAACAAGGTGAGCACCTTTACTCTTCAACACAGCCTGAACTATGTCAGGTCACCTACTAACTGGAAATTGGTGGTTCAATTCCAGTCTGCATGCCAAAGATCCTTGGGCAAGATACCAACTCCATGTTGAGTGCTCAGTTAGAGTAGAAAGGTGCTAAGAATCAGTCCATTTACATTCTTGGGAAATCTTTGTTATCTTCAGGAATAATTCTCTAGACTTCCAGAACTCTCCTTGTTCTGTCCCTTTTGTTCTGCACAGCCTCCACCATGTTTCACTGATAGCTGTAGACACTTCACGGTGTATAAGACCTGTTTCCACTGACTTTCAGTCTAGTTCTTCTGTAATTTGGTATATCTCAACATTTTCTCCCTGATTTCTCTTAGGAAGGACTTCTCTCAGTCCTGGGAGAGTGTACTTTTCTGCGTTCATTATTCCATCAGTTTCAACAACATCGCCAACATTGCTGGCTGAAATGCATCTCCAGACCATGACAGAACCTCTACTATATTTGAGAGACACTCACTGTTGTACCTTTGTCCTGTCCAGCTACTTACATATTGCTGACTATTTGAACCAAAGGTTTCAAATTTGGATTCATCACTGCACAGTTCATTGGATTAACTTTGCTGGATTTGTAAAATATTTCTTAATAACTTTTTTGACATAACTTCCTGATGCAGTTCATCTGCTGTAGATATTCTTTTAAGCGTGCTTCTTCTTCTTTTCTCCGCAATTCTTTTTAAGGACACACTGCACAGAAATATGACATGAGATATAAGACATGCCAAGTTTTTGGCTAATAGCACTTCTGGAATCACCTTGTAGGCGCAAAAACATAATTTTATATCTGCCGAACTATGCTGTCTTTGAAGTTTTGTAGAATCAAGTGAAGAAATGGGAACAAATTATGGGTTAAGTGTGTCTAAATGTGTTTTTGCACCAGGCTGATAGTAAAGTACCAAAAGAAACAAATAACAATTGCTTCTTTGCTAATTCTGTTATGTGTAGACAGTACTGGCTGATCCCTTTTTTTATGAGGGAAATCATGCTTTATAGTTTCATAACAGTCCCCCAGTTTAGAAAAGCTGAGCAAATCTCTCAGTTCTTAATCGAAACGTGGCACGAGCGGATGTGACCACGGCAGAAGGGCTTTAAAACAAAGATGGTGTAAATGTGTGAGTCAGTTAACAGCTCCAGCTAAGCTATGCAAGGCCTCCACATAGCCCCGCATTGATGTGAAAGTGTTGCCCCCCTCCTCAGTGACCCTGGAGCAAAGGGGAAGCGGGCTAAGAGGGGCACGCTGAGGGCCCAGGGTGTGATGGTTATCTCTGGGGTAGAATTACAGCGAGCAGTTGGGGCCGTTGTCGGGGACTTTGCCGCCTTGTCTGTTCTCAGTTGGAGCCACGTTTTCTCCAAGGGTCTGTTGCTTCTGCTTGCCCTCCATCTCCTCCAATCCTGCCTCACAGCTTAACATCCCGCCACACAGTCTGCTTCAGGGGACTGAGGAATGTACGTCAACTGCCGCCTCTGACCCAGACACCCATCCTGCTCATCTCAAACACGGAAACATGATTTAAAGAGGATCAGGTAATGTTTTAAATGTAAAAAGGACTGTAAATAAATTAGTCTTGTATTCAAACCTTAAGTAATTTTTCATCATTACAAGTCCCAAAATACTAATGTGTGATAGCTGTTACTAGTTTAAGAACTGTGCCTAAAAACAAGTACTGATGACGTAAAAAGTAAATATCTAAACACTCATTTTTTACCCAACCAAGGATTGAATGAGTAGATGTATTGTAAAATGGGTGGTTTATATTTGCAAATCCAAAAAGATTTCCTGTGTGACTGTATTTTCCTTCAGGTTTACATTTCAGCATCTTTCAGCACGTTTTCTTTGTTTTGATGGAGACAAAACATTGTTAAAATCTGAGTGAGTACTGGACTTGGACGGACAAATGTTCGCCTGTAGAAGTGTTACTGTTCTTACACATTAGGTTTATCAGCCTGAGTGAATTGGGAAAGGGGTTCAGCATGTAGTTATTTTTCAAAGGTTTTCAAGTAAATGTGCATGGAGTCGAGAGAAGGTGCAAATCACACCCTACTGGTAATTTAATTTAAACTAAAATCAATATATGTGAGCATCTAAGAGTGTTTTATGAGTGAGTGTTAGATCAAATGGTTTGTTAGGATGCTTTTTTGCAGCAGCAGCAGCAGCAGCACAGGCTCAGACAGAGCGTGTCGGGGCCTGTCTGTTTGGGCAGAAGTCAACGGCATCTTCTTCATCCTGAGAGCAACGTCTTATCTCCTCTCCAATCATATCTACTCCTGAAAGGAAGCTGCTATTTGCTAGAAGGAAGAGGACTGTGTGCATGATGTGTGTAAGAGCCAGGAGTCTGACATAGCCTCACACAAAAAGCCACGAGCAAAAGTTTCTGTAGGACCTCAGTTTTAAATGGAAGAAGTCATCCTCGTCCATTGGTACCAGTCTCTTTTTATGAAAGTTTTTCAATGTAAGTCTTAGTTGGACCCCCCCCCCTTCATGTTTTAGTTACCTCTCCTGACCTGCATAAACTTGTTGCTTTCAGTAAAGCTGGGTACACAGAGGAATAAGTATAACACCACACTAATAAGCTGGAAACACTGAGGAGTGTCTTTGATAGACGTCACAACCCAGATTCTAAAGCCACCATCCTCTGAGAATATTTTGTATAAGTGTAGCTTTCAAAGATGGACAAGATTCAGTTTTATGACTGATGCCTCTATACGAGCACAAAGGAGTGGACTTTACACATGTTGATCGAGAGCCAAAGTATGATACCTCAAAAATGTCTTCAAAATATCTGTGAGTGTTTTGTGCTCCCAACAAGTTAAACTACTATATTGCTGTAATATTGTCTGATTGTTCGCTGCAGTGCCATCCTAAGGCCAGAACGTGTATAAAAAAATAGCAGCAACTTTGTCAGTCAATGTTGGTGTGAAAGCAAAAAGTAGCAACAGAAGCTGAAAGAATGTTTTGAATCATGTGTCCCCGTCTTCTTTTTCTTTGAAATATTTAAAAGTATATATGACAGCAAAGCTATGGAAGTCTGATGAAAATGACAAGCATAGTGCACTTTTCCCCACCTGCTCTTCAGGTCTAATTTTGCTTACCGTTCATAATTATTTTCTATACATGAATCTGTGAAGGTACTTTAGATCTTTTAGAGAATGCTTTCATTTTTTCTTTAGTAACAGTTTCATGGAGCAAAGAAGAAAGAAGGTTTGCGAAATGATTTTTATTCCCATGGGGGATGTTAAATATAAAACTTCAACCCCCGCATTGTGTTTTGAGTCAAAAATTGCTGCTGTTTCAGAGTATAAAAAGTATCATTAACTAATTAATGAATTCAAAAAATCAGATTTTACATGTGACTCAAAAAAACAAAAACATCATTGAAATAATTCTGATTGTCAGCCTGATCATCTATGTGAGAATTTTCTACAAAGCTCAGGTCTGCAACTTTGTATTTAACTTATTAAGTTTGCAGCTATGCTTCTGTCTAAAACATCCTGCAGTTAGAAACTCTTGCTGTGAAGGTGACAGTTGTTGTGATTTTGTAGCATATAAATGAAAATAAATTATTGTCTGATGACATTTCAGAACATATTTATGCAGAAACACCTGTACTTAAAAAGAGGCTTTAAACCATTTCATTTGATACAGCATCGCATTGCCCACAAGATTTTCAGGTTTTTTTTCATCTGTACTCGCTTCTTAAAGACTGATGAACTGTGAAGTTCAGTGAAAATATATACAGTACTGCATTTATCCTTAGCTTAAAACCAACCTTACTGCAACTACATGGAACAATTAAAGTTGGTTATCAGCTTCTTTTACTATACAATAATTAGAAATGGGTCACTGACTGAAAAGCATAAATCTGTCTTCCTCCTGCAGTCAGCACACGCTAGCTGATGCGGTGACCCATAAACCAAAACTCATGACCAGAAGTCAGTGATCTAATGATCCTCGCTCCGCTTGACTGCTTAAAAAGTCAGAGGAGGTGACATAAAGGCCATCATGCTATTGACCCGCATTCCACTTTATATAACAGCCTTTACTCTGATAACATTTACAGCAGCTTGTTAACATCAGCACACAATCCACTCCAGCTCCTAAATGATCCCCTGCTTTACAATTAAAAATCAACACTGACCACTCTCTGCTGGCTCTCGTAGCGTGCTGGAGAAAACGGTGTTGAGTTCGTGCCAGAATTGTGTCGTATCAAGAGAGAAATATGGACAGAAAATAGTCGTCATATTCAGACTGTGACTCGGGAGGTTTACCCTGAGACAGCAAGTGTGATACCGCAGCCAGAGTATGTCTTGGCAGCTGTACAGGGAGCGAGCATAAATCTAATCTGTCTGGATGTGGTGCACGGAGCCAACGGTTAACCAGCCCGCTGTTCAGCGATAGCTCTCAGATAGAGCAGGCTTGCAGGAAGCTGATTAGATACACTAAGAGTAAATAAGAAGCAGGCCAGTGCTCTCTGGCACCGAGCTGCAATTAGACTCTCAATTATCATATTAAAAACACAAGGAAGGAATGTGACTCCCATTTCTATTTTCATCTGTCTCAAACCGGGCCTATCTGCTGGATGCTAACAGGCTGAGCAGACATTACTTGCTTCTCAAAGACTGATGAGCTGTAAAGTTACTTTTAAGGTAATCCAATAGACTGAAACAAATGGATTTATAGTGGCAGCACGGTGCATGTGTAGTTTTGTTTATAATAGCTGAGGTTTATTACGGCATTGCAACAGTGAATTCAACTGTCAGCTGCAAACCGAGCCTCAGTTTTTAGCACAAGCTTATTTGGAGCGATTGGAGCTTTGGGTTCAGGAGTTGCTGGAGGGAAGTAAGCTAAGGGGCATAAAGTAATTCCCAGCAATTTTGTTTGTTGAGGTTGAGACTTCATGTTTGCTTGATTTGGGATTTAGAAACGTGATTTTGAGATTAGTTATTTGTATGTGGAAAACAGTTATGGCTGCAAGCATTCCTCGAGTTTGCCGGCTTTTGAACTTCAGAGCGTTGATTAATCAACACAAAGGGAAGCTTTCTGTCCAAAATGCGTTTTGAGTTTTAGCAGTTTCAGGGATTTTTGCAGGCTAACAAAAACATGCTCAAGTCATATTTTCAGTGCTGACCTCTGGGAACTGACCCTTCCCTCCAGAAAGTCTTACTGGGAATCCCACTATAACCCCTTTGGCTGACTTGTTAAGAGCTCTCACTTCCTACCATTCCCAGGGGACCTCTGGTCCTCGTGGTTTGGGCTAGCCCACCACTTTTTTTTGTCTCATCTTCCTTCCTATCACTCTCCTCCCAGACCTCTCTGCCAGCTTGGACCACAGGTGAGCAGTAACAGCAAGCTGTAGTGGGCAAAGCATTAGAAGATGTTTTTATAAAAGACAGAGAGAGAAAAACCTGAGCTTCTTGTGCTACCTCCGGTCTGTATTTGTTGCTTATACTCAGTGGTATCAAGGCTACACTTAATGGCTTCCGCAGATGTCCCTGAGTGAGGAGGATGAAGGAAAGCAAACAGGAAGTGGAGAGCATAACACACAGGGCAGAGGTAACATCCTCCCATTCCTCAAACGGTGTTCGCTAATTGGCTTGGTGGCTTCAAGGCTTTTAGCACATGGAGAGAGACTGCTGGCTTCCTGATAGCGCAGTCAGCAGACACTGCAGCGTCATCCCTGACAGGAAGATATGGCGGCCAGCTGCAGTGCCACTAAAGCACTTTCACAGTTACAGCGCAAACACCAGTCATAGCTGTCTTCCAGCCAGGCAGTGTCAATTATTTTCATGTTTGTTTTAACTGGCTCCGACTCCCCCCAGACAGTTTCCATGTCGGGCCGGGGAGCTATTCTCTTTTCCCTCTCGGTATTTTGTGAGCCATGCAGGGCTCCTAAATTAGATGCTTCGGACTGGTTTTACTGCGGCCTATCATCTCCTTTTGGCATTGTTGCAGACGTCAGGCCCTATAGCCCCTGTTTGGTCGGGATGAGGCGATGCTTTTGGAGGATTCTCTTTCTCTCTCTTTAAACTTCATCATTCCTTTGGTTGAGAAGCCACAGCAGCTGTTTCAGTCCTGAGCCCGAAATGGACTTCCAGGATATGGTCTTCCCACCAAGTGATCTTTTTTCTTCGTGAGACACGTCTATGCAAACCCTTCCTTTGGTATTGCTCCGACTCATAATACCTCATCTGTCACGTCTCGGTCTTAAGTGTTCGTTTTGAGATGGCAGTGAGTGATGATCTGGACAACAGAACGGAAAGGAAGAAACTTCCATAGAACTGGCAAAGGGCTGTGATTATAAGTTGTTACAAACAACAACAATCACAAAACAACACTTTAGACATGTGCATAAATCTCTGTGCCTGGGCAGCATGGTTGAGGTCAGAGCGCAGTGGATTGTGGGATGGCTGATGTGAGAGAGCTTAGCTGGCGGAGCAAACAGACATAAAGAGCAGAATGCAAGATAGAAATAAGAGACTGGAGCACAGAGCTAAAGAGGGAACGAGATATAGGAGGCAGAGGTGGAGCAGATATCAAGAGAAAGTGGAGTGCTGAGCTGTGGACAGAGCACAAGAAGGATGACAGGGGAAGCAGGATGTTAGCTGCTACTGTCAGTCTGTGGAAGCTCAGCAACACCTCACTGCAGAGAGCCTTTATCTCCATACCTGATAAGACAGTGGACACTTTCAGACATGTGCAACTCAATACGCATGAAACCCACACAGGAATCACCACATACATGTTCACCATACAGTATATACCCATTCTCATTCGCTTAACAATCACCAGGACGGCAGTAAAAAGTTTAAGCTTAGCGTTGGCATCTATTTAACAAAACCCAAATATAAATCTTATAACAGAAGGACTGTACGGGCAAAATTTATGTAATTTATGATCTCTAGACGAGTCATGCAGGTTTAGAGATTGGTTGGCAACCCTGTAGCAACCACCAGTTGCAAAGGGAAAATATGAATTCCACTACTGGTTTGCAAATGGTTGCCTGAGGTTGCTGCTAAGTTTTTGTAAGATTTCTAAAATATTTGTGTTTTCTTGTTTTTATGACTGGTGGCATAATACATTTGTTAAACACTGTGTATGTTTTTTGTCTTCTGCAGTCAAGTGACAACAAAAGGTTTGTGTGCATGCCATCAAAGGGTGTTGGCTGATATCTAATAGATCAAATATTGCTTATAATATTTCCTTTATCATTACAAAAGTCTACATAAGATGACTTCACAGCTTATGATTTATTCGGTCTAGTTTGTTGCTCTTCATTAAACTTCTGTTTTACATGTGCAACTATATTTTCACCAAAAACTATGACAACACATACCTCATGACCAACTTCCCATAAAGAACTACATGAAAAAAATAAAAATAGAGATAGAAGTATTTCACATTTTTTTCTCAGCAAATAAAAGCTAAACAATAGCAGTAAAGACAGACAAGCTAGAACATGTTTTAATCTAAAGTTCAGTAACCTCAGAATCTGTGGAATTACAATGCAGCTCCTGCACATTTTCTTTACTGCCCAAGTATAGCTCTGGTTTAGAAGATGCTAACTGCTGTTACAACAGTTAGTTTATTAACTGAGAAGCAGATCAAAACCGGTGAAAAAAACTATGAATATGCCAAATGAGGCAGTGTAACACATGTGGTTGTAAAGCTAACATGAGTTAAATAACATTTCAGTTGGATATCTTTCATATTTCCCTCAGAAGACACAAGTTATTTCTAGAATTAATGATAACTCTGTTCATTAAACAAATATTGCTGTAGTAATCTTTTCAAACCATTAGGTGTTTCTTTTCACGCTACACCAAAATAACGTAAAGTCCTTTGGTGACCAGTTCAGTCGGAATCATATTTTTCATTACTTGCTGCTTTTCTATAGGGAGGACTGATGTTAATGCTAATGCTCTGTGTGCATTAAAAAAATACACACAAACTTGTCAGTCTAATATACTACAGTGGCTTGCAAAAGTATTCAGCTCCCTTGAACTTTTCCACATTTTGTCACATTACAGCCACAAACATGAATCAATTTTATTGGAATTCCACGTGAAAGACCAATACAAATTGGTGTACACGTGAGAAGTGGAACGAAAATCATACATGATTCCAAACATTTTTACAAATAAATAACTGAAAAGTGGGGTGTGCGTAATTATTCAGCCCCCTGAGTCAATACTTTGTAGAACCACCTTTTGCTGCAATTACAGCTGCCAGTCTTTTAGGATATGTCTCTATCACCTTTGCACATCTAGAGACTGAAATCCTTGCCCATTCTTCTTTGCAAAACAGCTCCAGCTCAGTCAGATTAGATGGACAGTGTTTGTGAACAGCAGTATTCAGATCTTGCCACAGATTCTTGATTGGATTTAGATCTGGACTTTGACTGGGCCATTCTAACACATGGATATGTTTTGTTTTAAACCATTCCATTGTTGCCCTGGCTTT
>VUQG01038198.1:0-13633 GCA_015106755.1 Etia nguti
GCTCGGTTTATCAAGACATCACATATTTGCAAAAGTGCTCAGACGTTTTCGGCGACGTCTGTTACCCACTCGCTCGATAGATAGCTGGGGGTTCAAGGCTCACTAGAGCCAGCGAGAACAGTGAACTCCGGCACATCGTTTTCAGATCCCCACGGTCTTTTGCTACTCAGGTTAAACGTGATATATAAGTCACTTAGATAACCTAAAAATGTTATTGTTTGACTTTTTTCAGTATTTTATTTGTTCGTGAGTAAATCGGTTTGGCTGAGATTAAAGTTATTAGATTAGATTAGATAAAATAAAATTTTATTCCTCCTTCCTCCTTGGTTTTCACACTGCTGAATAAACGTCAAACAGAAAACTGATTAAACAGAAGTGTGAGATGTCGAGAATTTACGCCAGTGTCCTGTTATATTTTAGATAGCAAGGAGCAGACGGCTGAGTTTATTAAACTCCGACGAGACAGCGGAGACGCAAATCTGAAGGCTAGACCGTCCAATTTCACAGCCGCTCACTTCCGGCCTACCCGAACTTTGGATGACCTGGCCCACGTAGACCGCGAAGACCGGGTCCTCAGGAGGATGCAGCCTATGAATTTGGACACCCCTATTAGCACAGTGAAGCTGGAGGATGAGCAATAACTTTTTTCCACTAAATAAAAATTTACGGGAGGGTTCCCGATGGTTAGGGACAAATGCAATCGCATGGCAGGATGCTGTTAACGGACCAAACTTCAGTCAGCAGAACAACTGAGATGATCCATCCCCAATATGAGGTCAGTCATTAATTTACTGCTGCATGGGCTGGGTCGTAGTTACATCGTAAGTTTTTAAAAACTGAGCTTTAAAATGAACAGTGGTAATAAAAACTGAGAGAGGCTGACAGTGATCACTGCCTTTTTTAGGGGCTTGTTCAGATTAAATAGAACAAGATACAAAGTATTAAAACATGTTAAAAACACAACAGCCTTATTAAACGCAGAGTAGTTTGGACCCAGAAGCAGGGTTCATATGTCATCACTTAAAGACCAGATAACCCCAGATGTTCTTGTCCCTCACACACAGACTTCTCTAGATTCTCTAAATCTTTTGATGATATTATGCACTGTACATGAGGAGATATTCTGAATCTTCACAATGACCAGCATTTGTCACAAACTGGAAAATTGGTATGTCTGTCCTTTAAATTTAAAGCAATCAGAAGAAGCTATAGCTCAGCAACAAGAGGAACATCTATGCTTTGTCTAAAAATGAGTGTGCAACAGTAACACTATAATGATCTATAAAACAATAAGTTTGCTAACTAAGACTATAAACTCTAAAAAAGTAACTATAAAAACCCTTGCTGTGTAAGATAAAGTGTATGAATGCATGCAGAATATCAAAAGCACGTTTCATTTGTCCAAACAATGTAGTGTGATATTTTCCACAGATAAGTTACGGTGCAACCTCTGGTTTCCTGAGTGATAAAACCCATTTTCCAAGCTTTTTAAGGACCGTACCACAAGATGATCACCAAGGTCATGCCATCGCCCAGATTCTTGCAAATCACACTTGGACTTGGGTCGGTGTAGTATCAACTGATGGCGAATACGGTCGCTATATAACTGAACGCCTCCAGCATCATGCAACCAATAAAGGCATCTGCTTCGCCTTCACCTCTGTTCTTCCAGATGTTTTAAATGACGACTTAAATGACGTTTTAAATGACGTTTTAAATGACATTAACTCTACAGTCAAAAGAATCATAGATAATAGAAATGTCAGTGACATTGCGTCCTTTGCCAGAGCCCGACATATAATGTATATTTTTGACAAACTTCTCAAAAATCCTCGAGGCAGGGGGAAAGTTTGGTTGGCCAGTGATAACTGGTCACAATCAACTACAGTACTAAATACTGCAAACTACAAATTGAGTGATGTAGGAACAATCTTTGGGCTCACTCTTAAATCTGGAAACAACCAAATTTGAGCGATATCTCGATGACCTTGATGAAAACCCCAACCACCATGAGAACAACACATTCTTGTCTAATTTTTTAAAGGAGAATGGGTCAGATTCATCAGAAGAGTTAAAGAAGATGATATATCCACATGCTGTGTTCAGTATTGATGTGGCAGGTAAAGCAATTGCTCAAGCTGTTAAAGTCTAACTTCTGTATTCTAATGAGCTTTTGTCCTCTGTTTCCACGATTCTGAGACATGTCATCCTTGCAAAGAAAACTATTACTCCAAAAACACCAGTTCAGTGTGTTTACCCAGAAAACGTGATTTCCTGAAATGGGGTGATGTATATCTTATTGTTCTGCTGTCTTTTACTTCTTTAGGAGCAGTGCTTACCATTGTTGTTGGGATCATCTTCCTTGCTCACTGGAATACCCCTGTTGTGCGCTCATCTGTAGGCCCCCTCTGCATACTTCTCCTCCTCTCCCTTATGATCACATTTACTAGTGTTATATTATTTGGTGGTCAACCCAATTCACATCAGTGCCAAGCACGACAGGCATTGTTTAGTTAGAGTTTTACCTTGTGTGTCTCCTGCATCATGGTCAAGTCCTTTAAGATCATCTTAGCCTTTGAGTTTGACCCGGTCATTCAAAGTGTGCTGAAGAAGCTCTACAAGCCTTACCTTATTGTTACGGTCTGCAGGGCAGGTCAAGTGGTTATTGTTACCACGTGGCTTGTACACAGTCCTCCATACATTGACTCAGAGATCACACAGGACAACATGAAACTGATGTTTTGTAATAAGAAATTAATTCCTGCGTTTGGAGCCATGTTAGCCTATATTGGCCTTTTGGCTCTCATCTGCTTTGGTGTTGCCTATAAAGAACGAAAGTTGCCTGACAGTTACAATGATGCAAAGTTCATCACTTTTGCAATGCTTATTTACTTTACTCCTGGATCATCTTTGGCCCGGTCTATGTCAATGTCACAAGCAAGTACCTTCCAGCAGTGGAGATGGTCGTTATCGTCATCTCAGCCTACAGCATCTTGTTTTGTCAGTTCTTCACAAAGTGCTACATTATTCTGTGTAAGAAGGAAGCAAACAAAGAGAAAGTGTTCCGCCAGGATATTAGGAATTATTCCATGGATCGCAAAGGCAGTGAGGATGAGCTGTCATCTAAGGGAATGACAGCTTTTTTATCTTTATCTTTGGAGTCGCTGCCAAATTCACCATTTTCAGATTCAATCACCAACTGGAGTTCCATCAGGCAGCCTAGTGTTTCCTCAAACTCTCTCTCCCCAGTCTCGAACCCACAGCAAAACATACTTCAGGACAACCTAAACTCCACTAAGAAGACCTTACAGATATACAAAAGCTTGCCACCATCACTAATGACATGATTCACAATAGTGGAATATATATTTTAAAAAAAACACACACACACATTTGTCCGAACAATGTAGTGTGATATTTGGCCACTCATCACCTGGACAAGAAGCAAAGTGGTAAGAAAGCTGCATTTATATTAAAGACTCAACACGGCATTTGGCACCCAAATTCCCAAGTGTGCTAGTGAAAAGCACATAAATGCCTGTAATTTTGTTTTTTCTGGCTAAACAGTTATAGGTTTCCATTGTATTTCACTGTCTGAAACTGAGGCACATAAACAATATTTCTGATATAATTTATTATAAGGTGTATTCACATTCGATAACATATTGACCTTCTGTTTCAGTGTTTTCAGTGTTCTGTGTTTCTTTCAGTACTTTAAAATGTACTTTAAATTTAAAAATAAAACGAAGCACAACTCAACCAGAATAGGACATTTTGACAAACTAAAATAATAAAAGATATCAGCTCCTTGGCTGGCAGCTAGTGATATGCCAGCAGACTAGTGATGAAGGAGGCTAAAATAAGCTAACAATTCAATCAGCATTCAATCAATATCAATGTGTGAACACATAGTACAAGAAAAATCTAAAGCTTAGAAAATTTAAACAAGTAAGGCCAATGCTACACTGGTGCAATGGGGCAGCCAAAAGCTGACAGTCTTGCCAATAAGTTTAAAAACTGATCCAAGAAATTGAAGAAACAACCTGCTGTAACTATGACAGTATCTTGCAAAAATGTGCTGCACTGCTTGTAATAACTGATTTGCTTTTACTGTGACACATCAACCAGTCCACAGGGCAAGTCTTACTTATAAGTCACTTGTAAAGTTTTAATTACAGTTCTTATTCTAGTGTATGCAAAGCTGTATTTCAGGCTTATTGGCCTGGAAGAAAACTTCCTTATACTTTAAATGACTGAAATATGAAACTCTGCTGCACCCATGCCACACTTTTAAGGGTCTGATTAAGTGCAGTTGCAGCAGATGGCTGTCTCATGCTCGTGGTCATGTCACTCCTTCAGACTTTGCAGAGAAGACAGGAAGATCCACCCTCTGCACACTTTCATTTCGCATGAATGCATTTAAGGCCTTTCACTTGCGTGAATGGAATTGGGAGGGACATTAGTTTTGAAAAGGTTTGAACTAATGAAACACGACAGTAATGTGGGAAAGCAATAACACAGAGAAAGTGATAATACACTCTTAAAACTGGGACGCCACTATATAGATGAATGGTTTAGATTTTGAACATTAGTTTGTGAACAGTATTTTTGATGGAAATAAACAGCATAGCTACTTAGTTTGTGTTAAACATAGCACAACTCCAACATTACAACAAGTAAACAGATTTAAATTGACAGTCTGTTATAATTCTGTTTCACTTTTAATGCACGGGTATCTGCTGGGTGTACATCGAGTGTTTTGATTGTCAGCGTTGTGCAAACATGTCTTGCACAATGTTTTCATGTTGATGTGGCGATATGAAATACCTAATGGGAAAGTAAACCAAGTTGCAAATAAGTACAGCAATGCAATTTATAGATGATGTCATGTTTAAATACATATAATAAACCTGAATATATGTTATGGTTAAATGGTGCAGAGGTAATGTAATTACTAGATCAACAACAGACTAACTAACAAACTAAGATTTACTTAAGATTTATCTGCTCCTGAATCTGGTCACTACATATTTCAATGCATCATCTCTTAGTTGAAAGAAACCCATAAAGACTTTGCATCTGGTTGCATTATTTTCTTTTCCAAGTTTCCTCAATTTCCTTCTTTACTTGTATAATTGGCACCGAGATATTTGGTTATATGAAAATATATTTTTTTCTAGAGTCATGATATTGTCATAATTATCCAGACTTTTTAAGAAATGTGTAGTGAAACTAGTGTTCAGTCCACTGAATAGATCTAAGGATGCGACTGATAACATTATGCTTCTGTTTAACTTCCTCTTTAATGTGTGTCAGTTGCGTAATGTGGTTTCTTGTCTCATTAAAAAATTTACTTTGATCTTAGAGAATTTCACAATTTTGTAAAGCAAATTATGACTTTTATCATTTCAAACAATATTATGATTTTCCATAATTCCCTATGGCCACCTTGCCTCAGTTTTTTTCTTTAAACCAAAGTTATCCTCATATACTGTTGTACAATTCCCCTCAAAGTCTTTCCCACTGAAAGTCTTATACAATGTGAACCTTTTCTTAAATGCTTTCAGTTTTATGTATTGTGAGATTGTGTAGGCTACTTAATAAAGAAAAAAAAGTCTTGGATTATGTAGTATAAAGTCAAGTTTTACCATCAGAATCTTTATTTCCTAAATGTACATACGGTATCAAACATGTGCATTCAACGATTTGGTGATATTGCCCCAATTCTTTTTTTACTGCAGATGTATTTTTGTTGATTTTAATGAAGTAGTTCTGTGTGCATTTCTAAGAAATTTAGTATTGTTAAAAAAGCATTGCCCTCTAAAATATAAAATAGCGCTGTAGCATTGTGAAGTAAAAAAAAGTTTTTTTTCAAATGAAGCACAAGTACCTCAAAACTACAGCTGAAGACAGAAGTAGAAGTAGAAGTCAGCAAAGAGCAGTAAACTAAGGCTACAATGAGTAATGGTCAATGCAAGAAGGTGACACTTTTTTGCCATTTGGGAGTGTTAAACTATATGACATGATAATACTGAGGAATTATTGTGTGACAGATTTTTAATGGGGGAGCATGGTGGGACAGTGGTTAGCATTGCTGTGTCACAACAAGAAGGTCCAGGGTTTGAATCCAGGCTGGGGCCTTTCTGTGTAAAATTTGCATGTCATCCATGTGTTTGCATGGCTTCTCTCCAGTGATATGTACTGGGGCAAATTAATTGGTGATTCTGAATTGATCAAAGGTGTAATTGTGAGCATGAACAGTTGTCTGCCTTTCTGGGTTAGCCCCACAACAGCCTGGTGACCTGTACAGGTTCTACCCTGCCTCTTGCTCCATGGCAGCAGGGATGGGCTCTCGCTCAAGTGTCCTTGAAGAAAAGTGGAAGGCAATTGATGTGTAAGCACAAAATTGTAAATCCTCTAATTTAAACCAACAAAAACTGTCAAATGAATGCAGTTAAGTAAAAATATTAAATTTGACAATACTTTATATAACAAAGTTTTACTTGTAATAATATAATAAAAATGTCAAATGTTTTGTTGGGACAAGAAAGTCAGAAAAGCAGCCAACAGTCACCAGGCAATGCATGTAAAGGAGTAAGAAAAATCTTGATTTGCAGACTATATGGGAGCTAATATTCCAGGGATTCGTGTCAGAGCCTTTTTGTTTCCTTTGACTGCTATAGAATTATTTTTAACCCTCCTGGGGAAATACCTGGTATTGTCTTGCCAAGTATCAGATGCATAATATGTGCAGTATTATATAACAGTACAACCACTGATAATGCTTCTACTCAATCGTAACCAGAGTTCTCAAAGTTGATATATGTTGTGTAACAAAACTACAGCTGCTACAGTCCAAATAATTCATAAATCACTTGTTTGTTTTTTATAGCTCACAACTGTGAAAGCTGTCAAAAATAATTACCAGGAAAAGTAAGTAAAGTAAATGGAAAAGTAAAAGTGCATCCCATTTCTCAGTGACATCAAACCCCATGTGACCATAAAAACAAAAGAAAAGAAAAAAATGAAAGAAATGATAGTATTTCAAGTTCAGGAAGTTTATCCACACCTCTATCTTTTGCAAGAACGCTGAAGAGATACACACAAGTGATTTTTCAGAGCAAGTTTTTGAAGATTCACTGATTTACACTAATAAGAAGCACATGAGGAAGATGAAAAATTCTTTCAGCTTCTACATCTTTTTTGCAGTTTTATCACATCACTTTTCTGGTACAAAATGCTCCAATGAAGCCACAGCAGAAGGTGACATCATTATTGGAGGATTGTTCCCGATTCACGAAAGCGTTACTGTCACTGTCAATGATGATGGCCGTGAAAACCGGACATGTGACAGGTAATACACACACACACACATACGCAATTGATCATTGTATGTGTTTTATTAGGGTATATTTATATATAATATATCTGATTGTCTTGTACAGGTTTAGCACAGCTCGACTGGTCCACTCTCTGATAATGGTGCAGGCACTGGAGGAGATAAATCAGAAGCGAGAGTTGGGAAATCTCACCTTGGGATACCGGATACTTGACTCCTGTGGGGAAGTTACTACTGCCCTGATACAAACCCAGACCTTCATGATAAGAAACAGTGAGTACTCTCGGGACTAGAAATCTGCCTCGTTATTTGAAAAATATGTCTCATAAGCAATAGTTCTTACTAATTGAATTTTCTTTGGGGATCATCGTGGGAACATAGCACATCAATTAAGAGAGATAATGGACACTAAAATAGGCATGTGTGAACATTTTCTTACAAGTTGTACATTTATATTTATATTGGTAACTGATAGTTATGAGACAATGCATTTTAGGGTAATTTTACGGAGTGACGAGAAAGTAATGTAGTAGTGTAACGAATAACGAGTAGTGTAGCAAATTACTTTCTCTGGCTTGTAATAAAGTAACATTCTGTGTTACTTTTAACAAAAGTAAAGATTAATACATTATTTGTGTGTGTAGTTTCGAACATATTCCGTTAAATTACTCAATGTGAGTAATGTATTCGGAATACTTTGGATTACTTGATATATTGTCATGCTCTTTAGCTTGTTAGCAGGCTTTAGCTGAGGTTAGTTCAGAGACCGCAGACTGTTAGACTTGATGGATAGCAATAACAACCTGCTAGCTGCAAATAATCATGTGCAGTTCTGAAAGCAATACCAACTAGATTTTTAAATCTTAATCTAAAATGAGTAACAGTAGGGTGGACATTAGGTAAGGCTGCACTTTTTGCAGTGATTTCGTATACAAAACAATTTCCGTATCAGTAATATGTTTTCTTTTTGTCTGCTTTCAGGACTGCACATGATTATTTGTAGCTAGCAGGTTGTAATGCAGCCTTCATTAATAGTAATAAATAACACAGCAATAGTACATCGAAGTTACTGAAGTGGCACAAAACCCAGGTAGCTACCACAACTAAAACAAGGTAGTTTCAGCAGGCTAACGATAGTTTTTAAAAAAAGAACTCACTTCCAAATGTTTCTTTAGGTTGGAGTCTTTTGACGCTGAGAGGAGCTTGGTTGCTGGCAAAAAGCGTTTGCATTGCACGGTCAGATTTTGCCCATCCCTTTCTTCTTTAAATGTGAAGTGGTGTCAGAATTTCCAAGTAAGAAATACATTCCTGCGTGTGCACTGCTGGTTCTGTTGTGCTGGCTCCGGGTCCATTGTGTAACTGACGCCACCAAAATGAACAGGACGCTTACATTAGAGCCTTGCTGCATGTTTTGTTTGGGTTTCTGGCAATGAAGGAAGGAATTACCCCCTCTCTAAAATTAGAGAGGGGATAGCCTAACATATGAAACAGGAAAAGACCGCTGTGTAATCCAATTATTTCAACAAAGTAACTGTATTTTAATTATCACTTATTTAAGCAGTAACTGTAACTGAATACAGTTACTCATATTTTGTATTTTAAATACGTAACACTGGTACATGTATTCCGCTACTCCTCAACACTGTGTGTGTATCAGTTTAAATGAAGGTAATAGTATCAGTTAATTCATTTGTAGGTAATAATCACCAAGATTGTGCACAGCAATCCTCTTCACCTGTCCTGGCTGTCATTGGTGATTACTACTCAGAGTTATCCATAGGAGTTACAGGTCAGCTCCACCTGGAGTACATCCCTGAGGTATGACCGACTTCTGAGGTCTATTATGTTACCTAACCCTAAATGTAAAATCTATTATACAAACATTAGCAGCTAATATTTGGATGGTAAATTTTGCATTCATGTCTACGATGAACAGCAAAAATAAAATCGCAAATAGTATAGCTTAGCAACAAGAACTGAAAATAAGTGAAACAGAAACACTAAAATTGACTGTAACAGTAACTTTGTCTCTGTACTCCCCCGGCCGAAAGAAGAAAAAAAAACAAGAGGTTTCTGCATTCAGCTAATGAGTTGTAATATTACAGTACTTCATTAAGCAGCTATTTTGCTAAGATGTTAAACTGTTAAAAAAAAGTTTTTTGTATATACTTTACCACTTATGTTATACGGTTAAGGTATATGTATACAGACAGAATATGAAATGTGTGTTTCGCTTCATAGTGTTCTGTGATATTTTTCCACAGATAAGTTACGGTGCAACCTCCGGTTTCCTGAGTGATAAAACCCGTTTTCCAAGCTTTATGAGGACCGTACCACAAGATGATCACCAAGGTCATGCCATCGCCCAGATTCTTGATCATTACGGTTGGACTTGGGTCGGTGTGGTAGCAACTGATGGTGAATACGGTCGCTATATAACTGAACGCCTCCAGCATCATGCAACCAATAAAGGCATCTGCTTCGCCTTCGCCTCTGTTCTTCCAGATGCTTTAAATGACGACTCACGTGAAGAGAGAATTAACTCTACAATCAAAAGCATCATAGATAATAGAAATGTCAGTGTTATTGTTTCCTTTGCCAAAGCTGACCATATGATAGATATTTTTGGCAAACTTCTCAAATATCCTCAAGCCAGAGGGAAAGTTTGGTTGGCCAGTGATATTTGGTCACAGTCACCTGAAGTACTGAGTTCTCAGAACTACAAATTGAGTGACATAGGAACAATCTTTGGGATTACTCTTAAATCTGGAAACACAACCAAATTTGAGCGATATCTCGATGACCTTGATGAAAATCCCAACCACCACGAGAACAACACATTCTTGTCTAATTTTTTAAAGGAGCATGAGACAAATTCATCAGAAGAGTTAAAGAAGTTGATATATCCATATGCTGTGTTCAGCATTCAGCTGGCAGTTAAAGCAATAGCTCAAGCTGTTAAAGACCTCTGCACTGACCGGAACTGTAAAAGACAGCCCTTACGGCCGTTGGAGGTAAAAGCACAAAAAACACAAAAACACACAAACACATACAGCAGAGCACACTAGAAAAGCTTTCAATACTAAGAAACTATATTCACTATTTTCTATTAATACTGAAGCACATAAATGATCCACAGAGGGGTGAGTCAGGTCTCACAGAGGACCTGACTCACCCTCTCAGCTTGGTATACAGTATAAGTATTGAAAACATCACCAATTTTCTAACTAAATATATTTCTATAGGTGCTATAGACATGAAATTCTAACTAGATGTCAGTAACAACTCATCTGATCCAGACATGCAAAGAAATCAAACCTTAGATGTCCATAAACTATGTGTAATAATGAGAAATGACACAGAAAGTATTGAACACGCTTACTGAGATTTATTTAATACTTTGTACAAAGGCCTTTGTTGGTGATGACAGCTTGTATGGAGTCTATTCGCATGCATTGCTCAGGTGAGATTTTGGCCCATTCTTCCACACCAGTTAAATCCTTGAGGTTCAGTGGGCCCGTGAACTCTGAACTTTAGTTCTTTCCATTGATTTTCAACTGGATTCAGGTCAGGTCATTTTAGCACCTTTTTTTTTCTTTTTTTGAAACCAGTTGAGCGTTTACTTGGCTGCGTGTTTGGGATTATTGTTTTTTCTATTATGTACAGCTACTTTCAATGCCAGTGATATTTATTAAGAGTCTTTTTCTCCAATTGATCTCTCTGAGTGTACGTCAGTAATTATTTTCTCCAAACCATCAACTTGTCCCCATTTCAAGAGTGCTCAAAGAAGTCCTGCTATCAATGTTTAAATCTTAAACATGATCAAACCATCTCTATTAATCGGCTATGTACCACAGGCCTTCCTTGAAAAGTCATCACGTGACCCGGCTACCTTAGCTAATTATAGGTCAATCTCCAGCCTTCCTTTTATTTCTTGAAAGAGTAGTTGTAAAACAGCCGACAGATCATCTGCAGAGGAGTGGTTTGTTAGAAGAGTTTCAGACAGGTTTCAGAGCTCATCATAGTACAGAAACAGCTTTAGTGAAGGTTGCAAATGATCTTCTTATTGCCTCTGACAGTGGAGCCATTTTTGTGATTGTTCTGCTACACCTCAGTGCAGCATCTGATACTGCTGTCCATAATATTTTATTGCAGCAATTGAAGTGTGCTGTAGGTATTAAAGATGCTGCGCTGCAGTGGTTTGAATAATATCTTTCTAATCTAATAGAGTCCATTATGTTAATGTAAAGATGCTACAGGAAGAGTACTGACAGGGATAGAAAGAGAGACTATATTTCTGTTTTTCTACATATATGTTAAATCCAGAACTGAATTCACATTCTTGAATAATCAGGTCCCATCTTATCGTAATGATTTTACAGTACTGTATCCCCCCATTAGAGCACTAGATTTTATTTCTTTGCATGTGTTGAGTGGATGAGTTGTTACATCTGGTGAGAATTTCATGTCAATAGCAGCTTTAGAAATATATTTACTTTGTAAACTGGTGACGTGTTCAATACTTATTTTACCCACTGTATATTTTTGTGTATATGTACTAGACTACATATTGAACAAGTGGCCAGAAACACAATCCTCAATAAATGTTGATTTTTCTAACTGCTACAGATACATTATTGTTAATTAGTGTTTTCAACACTTCAGTTACGAAGAGCCTTACGGAAAGCAACGTTCCACATGGAGGAAAAAAATTATTCATTTGATCCCCATGGTGACCTGAACTCTGGATATGATATCATCCTATGGAAGCAGACTCAAAATTCCCTAGATGTGAACAACATTTTAGCGTATTACTGTATAGAACACCAGAGCCTGATTTTCACCTCACAGGAAACACAACAGACTCTTCAGAGCCACATAGTAAGTGTTTACCTTCCACGGGCAAGTTATTTATTCTTTAATTATTTTATTATACTATTCTTTTATCATTGGTACTGGGTTCCATTATACTTTGTGTTTATGGCTAATTAGCAAATATTGATATGCTAACATGCTAACTTAAGAGTTTGCACATAGTAAAAACTGCCATCATTGAGACTTCAGACTCTTTTTTTGTTGATTATGTATATGTCAGTGTGCAAAAACATGCAAAACCTTGTGTCTAAGAACAGATGGTATATGTCACGGTCCTGGGTCGGTGACCCAGTGTTTTGTTTGTTATTATTATTGTTCTATGATTTCTTTGCTGTAAATGACTTCTTGTGCTCTGATTTGAAGTTTGATTTCATCATGGTTATCACTATTAGTGTTCTTTGTATTTCTAGCACTCTAGTTCGTTGTTTGGTGATTCCTAGTCTTAGGTTTTGTTCATGTGTCCCTTTTGCTTCAGTATCAGGTCTGTGTCTCCGTGTCTGTTGGGTGTTTCCTGTTTTGCTTTGAAAGTCGAAGGTCGAATTTCTCCCGGCTGTGTTTCCACCTGTTCCTCATTCCCTCACGTTCCTGCCTGTATATTTATAGTGTGTGTCCTCCAGTGCTCGTCGTCGCGTCGTACCACTCCTTGGTGTGTTTCTCTGTGCTCCTCGTGTCCCCAGTTATTTCAGAGTCTGTTCCGAGTGTAGTAGCTTACTAGTTTCCTGTTTTTTCAGGCCTGCGTTTCTAGTTTCCAGTTTTTGGTTATAAGTCCTTTTTCATCGTGTTTGGATTTTCTACAGCAATAAAAGCTGCCTCTCTCAGTTTACCTCTTTAGTGGTCTGAGTCCTGCATTTGAGTCCTAAACCTGCCTGCCACACAACAGAACCATGACAGTATATGCCACACTGATTTAAAAATAAAAGGGCGGGGGGGGGGGCATGATTTCATATGTTCAATAAATATAATTCACGGCTTACTTTCTTCTCTAAGGGAAACGTGACTTCCAGGTGCACAGACAGCTGTAAGCCCGGCTACAGGAAGACTTCAGTTACAGGCCAGCCTGGTTGCTGCTATCAGTGTGAACCCTGTGCTGAGAACCAATATTCCAACACCACTGGTGTGTATTACAAAAAACTAACTCCATTTGTGTTAGTTAACTGCAAAATATTATGAAAAACAAAATAAGTGTTTTGAAAGGCATATATTGCACAGCCTGTTGCACTGACAGCTCAAGGAATTTGAATCCAGGTTCAGTGTTTTAATGAGCTTTTGTCCTCTGTTTCCAGATTCTGAGACATGTCATCCTTGCAAAGAAAACTATTACTCCAAAAACACCAGTTCTGTGTGTTTACCAAGAAAACCTGATTTCCTGAAATGGGGTGATGTATATCTTATTGTGCTGCTGTCTTTTACTTCTTTAGG
>VUQG01038201.1:0-27712 GCA_015106755.1 Etia nguti
ACATAGAAGAGCCACCTCCACGGGACAAGACTCTGCGGTCCATCTGCATCTAAAGGACAAAGGTCACTCTTTCGAGGATGCCAATGTTCACATTTTGGACAGAGAGGACAGATGGTTTGAAAGAGGAGTGAAAGAAGCCATTTATGTCCACTGTGAGCGACCATCTTTGAACAGAGGCGGTGGTTTACGACACCAACTGTCTGCCATCTATAATACAGTTTTGAGATCCCTTCCCAGACACCTTAACGCCCATTCCATTTTCTTGATGTAAATATGTAAAAAATTGTGTATGTTTCTGTTCTGTGTTCTGTGTACTGTTTGTTTGTATATGTGTCTTTCTTGCTGCTGTTACACCCAAATTTCCCCTTGTGGGACAATTAAAGGATTATTCTATTCTATTCTACTCACATCCTGGGCCATCTGACCTCAGGAAATCACATGATAGGGTGGGGCCAGGTTTCACAATGAGCTCACCTGAAACCCTGTCTGATTGTGACCCACGCCCATTTTCACACCTTGGCTCATGTGATTAGGTAGAGGATCATCAGGGGGTCCTTTGTCCCTCTTTGGGGGGAAACTCCCATTTAAATCTGGGACTCTCCACCATTTGACCCTTAGAACTGAAGAAGCTTCTCGGATGAGAGGTGAAACGTCTTCAAGCAACTTAAAGAAGTCCAGACGCTTTTCTTTCCAAGCTCCTTAGACAACATTCATTAGCCTACTATACTCAGCTGCTATTGCAGGCTCCATCTCAGTACCTGTCCTCATGTCTGCTGTCTGCCTTGTTCCCTTCATTATACACTCTGCTAGTGACTCTGCAGAGCTCTGGCCTCTGACATGACACACCTTACGCAACCTAGAGGCAGTCACTCTGGGCCTGCAGAGCAGATGCCATTCAGAGGAAGAGCTTTGCTCATGTGTAGCTTCCTCTATTTTGTGAGCCATTTCCAGAGTTACAAGCTTTTGAGATGCAGAAGCTCCTCTTCTGAGCACACAACACACAATCTGATGGCATAACAGAGGCAAGTGCGGTGCTGGTGGTGCGTTACAGTAAAAAAGTAACAATGTATAAATATTGTTCAGTATTATGGAGGAAAGGTGTGGATTTTGTAGTTTCGGATGGTTTATCCACTTAGATTGGAAAACAAATGACTTGTATGTGCAAGTGATTATGTGTTTGGTGACCTATTATTACAATTGACAAATACGCGCTTGTAGCATTTCCATTATTTTACACTTGATTATTTTTTTGTAGGCCTCTGTATTAAGACAAAATCATTGGTAATGTGTTAAAATATCTCTCACATTCTTTTCAAGTTTCACTTGATTTTGTCACGTCGTTAATTTTCTGCATCTTGTTTAACATAACCCTATGGGGCTCTGAGATAAAACAGCAAAAAGGCCTTTTAATAAGCCTGTTTCACGTAAGGTTGACTTCCCATAAACTGTGAAGGAATACAAAATGCTTTATTATCTTAAAAGAAATTGCTCCAGTAGATGGCAGACTAATATCATGAAGTTTTATCCAGTGATAATCTTATTATTGTCTGTGTGAATAATATTTATATATTCCTTCATATTCATATATATTTATACATTTTCCCCCTAAAATAAATTAATTTAACAAAGGCCTGTTGTGCATACAAGAAGAAACATTCTAAAGAATTACTTAAAACAAGCGTAAATACAATTATTAATAGTTTTGTTTTAATAATTTTTTTGTTTAACTTTCACTGTTTTTTCGCGTCATTTTGGAGAAAGCTACGTCTTTTAACCTCTTCATTTCGCCCACTCAAAACTGTAATTACATTCATGCAATACGTTTAGGGACAGTTTTGGTTGTTTTTTTTAACTGATTTATATGGGAATCTCATAACGATGTAATAAAAAATTTTTCCATTAAAATCCATTAAAACGTTCATTTTACCAGTTCTCAAAGGTTGTGACATGCTTACGACACTCAAAAGTCAAACCTACCTTTATTTTCCTTCTACGTCATATGACTGAATCGTGTCTCGACGTCATCACCCTTCACGGAAGTCGGCGGTGTGATGATGGTGTCCCCGTTAATGTAGCAGCAGGAAGAGGATGTTTGCTTCCATTGAAAGAATAATATCACCTGGTTATACATCTTTGTAACGTAGTGAACTGCTGTAGAGTTTTTCTGCGGATCCGGTGAGGATTTAGACAGCTCACTCCCTCTCGCGGAGGCGGCTCGAAAACATGTCCCTGTTCCAGTCGGCACTAGATTTCCTAGCCGGGCCCGGCTCCTCCGGAGCGGCCAGTCGGGACCAAAATGATTTCGTCGGACAAGTCGTTGAACTCGGTGACATGAAGCTAAGGATCAAGAGGGTGATCGCTGAAGGTGAGATACGAGCGCATCACAACGAGAAATTTTGGTCACGTCTTCAGCGGCTAGTCATGCTAGTTAGCTGTATTTGCTAACATGTTAGCATTTGTGAAATACCTCTACTGGAGTCAGTGATAATATAGTTAGCAAGCGCAGGGCAGTGAGTCACCGAGCAAACGCCAGGAGATAATTTGGTTTCGACTGTAACTAACAAGCTAACAAGCGCTAAATCGGTTTCCAGAATGAGATGCTTGAAGGAGACAAATAGACATTTGAAAGTTAAACTTGACGTGTCTGCTTTGTGTTACCGCTTTAAATCTCACTGAGGGCTGTGTGTGTGCACGCAGAGCTGCGCTTTACGTGTCCACCTTACCGTCTGTCTTTCTTGGAAACACGGCACTTTTTGCTTGATGAGAAAGACTTGATAAAAGTGTGAGTCAGGCCTGCCGGGGCCCAAAGATATGATTGATGACGGTGTTGTTGGCTACCAAACCAATTAATTACCTGTAATAGGGTAGGCTGGAAACTCTTTACAAGTTTCAGTCGAAACAGAGCATTTGAAAAGGGCTTTGCTGGATTGTTTCTTGTGACGTCAACAAGAGCGGCGTTCCAGTGTCAGCACTGGTACCTTCTTATTTAATTCTTTTTGTTAAGTATAAAAATATCCTCCCACGTTTGTGGTTAGGGCTGCAGTAGAAACAAGTGAATACCACAGATGCCATAAGGAGAAACCTACTGGTCAGGTTTGTGACAGCAAACAAGGATCTTGCTGTATGGATTATTGCTTTTTGAGCGGATAATAACCGTTTAATAAATCAGAGTAGCCCCAATTATGTACCAATTTGGAGTCATAGTTTAGCATTACAAAGCACTTAATTTGGTAATTGTCAACAGTTTAGTATGATCTGATTAGTCGATCAGTTTTTTTTTTCCCCAAACTAAATTGAAATTGGCTTCCAAGGCAAAAAGAAAAATGCTGATCTGATGTTCCTGATTTTTAGAGGTATTACTGATTATTTGCTTTGTGCCATGTCTGCAAGTGGTATATGCTGCTTCTTGTGAGCAAGTGAGAAGAGAATATGGCGTACTCTGTCAATTTACACAACATGATCTACTCCAACATTTCACACAAACAATCAAGTAATCTGTTTAGATCTATGATTACTGACATGATGTCCACCTGGCGTCTTGCAGAAAAGCGCCTTAAAATTTTGGCTGATTGGTATCTTCAATCTCCCAACTTCATAACTGTAACCTCCAGTTGGAAAGCCAGCCAATTTCATTTCTTCCATAGCAATTTTCCAGAAATCCAGAAACCCTTAAATCTACCTAGGACATCTTTTTATCTATATTGAATACACTTTTATATTCTTAAAAGTGTCTTGGAACACATCTCTATATATCTGTTTTAAAAACCTACTCTTTGACCTACTCTAGTAGACTGGTCATGGTATATTATTTTATTTTGTATGATGCCTCCTGTAAGCTGCTATGAATTTAGAAACTGTGGAAAGCAGTTCACTGTAAGGGTTAAGGGTGGGGTTCAAATAAACATGCTCCACTTTTCCTTTAATTATCTTTTCTTTTTTTTGTCTTGCCTCCCGTATGGTGCGCATCAGCATCAGCCAAACATGGCTATATTGGCAAATAAGATGGCATTTACTAGTGTCTATGGCTGATTTTTACATGTTTTGTCACGTCGATTTTAAGTTGACTGAATGTGCAAAGCTAGTGTGATAAAAGACTTTAGTGAAGTCGTGTTTGTTTGGGGGGTTTTTTGTGGGGGGGGTTCTTGTTGTTGTTTTTTAATAGAAAACATGCAAAATTCACACAACCAGGAGTCCTCTGGCTGTGAGGCATCAGTGCTAAACACTGTACTACTGTTCCTTAGATATTCTATCAACTTTCTTCCTTTATTAGTATAATTAGTGTTGTGATTTCACTTCCCTGTCCACAATAGTTCGATTCAAACAGGTTAAAGGAGACACACAAGACTTTCCAAATCAAAGCAAATGGAGTGGAGATCATTTTACACTAAAAGACTGCCTGTTTCAAACTCCCATCATGCCATTTGAAAGGTGTCTTTGTTGGGACCTTTTGCTGAGACAAAGACAATGGATTGCTGTAACCACATTAAATAAATTAGTTTTTGATAAAGAAGGATTTAAAGTATTTTTAAATACTTTTCTGAATTTTTTTCTTAGACTCATTTGTAAATCGGAGCAGAGGAAATGGAGCTTTTCAGCTTTCAATCTCTTACCTTCCGTTTCACAAAATAGTGGAAGACATTTGATCTCCACAGGGAGGTTATCAAAATAACACAACGTAACCTGTAAGGGATAACACGCTTTGTTGCGGTTTGATAGTCAACTGAAATGTTTTGTGTGTGATAGAGTGAAGCATTTATTCAGTGTATAAGGCACAGGCAGAGAAAAAAAAAATGTAGGCAGGCACGAGGTCGCTGGTGTGAGTCCCAGAAAAAGAGTGTTTATAAGAACTGGGGAAATGACCACCATACACACTTGGGCCTATGCAAAGCAACCTGTTAAAGATTAAAAGGCTGGTAGTTGATTTACTGATCTCTGTGGTAATCTTGGCATTTCCTTGTTTGACTGAGACTTGGTAAGTAGAAGTATTTAGCACACACACACACACACACACACACACACACAGCCAGACTAAAGTTTCTCTTTACTAGTCACAGTGACTCGGGGAAAAGAAAATCAAAATAATGCAAAAACTGCCCCCCAAAACATTTTTCCACGAGTGCATCTGCTGCTTAGACAGTTAACATTATCAATCTGGGATTAATAAAAGCTATGTCAGTTTAAGGGACTGGATTTAAGCAGCACAGAACTTTGTTTCGTGAAATACATTATAATGAGGATGGTGTTGTGCCCTGTGACAGTAGTATCTACAGAGCGGTATACTACGACGGAAGTTCAACACAGTCAGGCTTTCTTAGTGTTAGCTGGCTCAACAAAACCTAAAGCCACAGCTGGAGATAACGGGTCTCACAACAGTGGTTATCAACTTTCTCTTTTAAGCCAGGCTTTCCGTTCCAGGCTCCGTGTGCGCTCGCATAAAAAGGAGTGTTTTCATAGGTCATGACTCCTCCACACAGTCAGAGATCCTATCAGATGATGAATATAAAATAGTAATCTATAAAGAACAGCAATAGATGAACAGTGAATTGATAAGATAAGATAAGATAAGATAAACCTTTATTAGTCCCACACATGGGAAACGTTTTCAATTGCAACACTCTTGAAAATAAGACAAGAAATTATTGCTACAGAAAGTCATTAATTTGGTGACTTTGCGCACAGAAACTTTTAATTCAAGTTAATTATTATAGCGTTCAGCATGTTCTCAGTGCTGCCGGTTATTTCTAACATGAAAGGTGCTTTTTAGAGCTCTGATAGTTTAAACTTGATACATTTAAACATTAAATTAGCTTGTTTGACAAAATTAGTTTGTCAGCAGATCAGATTAAAATACATTTTCTTGATTGAATAAGTATTGGTGTGATTTCTGTTTTATAATTGTTGCAATTCTATCAGTGTAAAAGAGAGTTAGCAACAGATTAGAATCAAGGATAACGAGGTTTATACATTTCCTGCATCACCAAATGAATACGTGTTGCAGTGAGAATGCAGTGTCCAGTTTGCATTGCTTTAGCTTTACAGCTGGGCTTCATTTGTGATCTTACTAAGGTGCAGCTTAATAAACTGCACAAATGAAACATATTCCCATAGCAGAAAATCTATATTACAGTTAAAACTTGCTGTAAATAAAAGAATAAGTAAAAACCTGGCACTTCCAAATAACTTTAGACCAAAACTCTGAATATAAGTGACACAAGAAACTCTGACTCATAGCTGTTAATGATTCATTAATTGTAATTCATAATACAGCCCTCAGCTGTGTAGATATGGATGGTGAAAGAGCGATTATCCTAGAAAAAAGGATTTTGACCACATTATAAGCAGTCAAGGTTTTAGCTGCATCTGCAATGAACAGGATACCCAGTAGGGCTTACAGGTGAGCCTAAAGTTTAGAGAAGCAAGCCTGCGAAACGTAACAAGTGTTGTTTGTTTTTTTTAGCACGGAATTTAAGCTTGAACCTCTCCCCTGTGGTTGCAACAGATAGGACTGTGGTTTTTTGTGACTTATAAGCCTGAATTACTGAGGACATGTAGAGCAGAGGATTGCTGATGTTTTCAGTGTTTTATGTGTTAATGAGTTTATAATATAATCAGGTCAGTATTCCATGAAATGAAGTGGTGCATGTTGTAATGGTTGTATTCCCAAGTTAAAAAGGAAAACAAGCGCTCAAACACAGTACTAATACAAAAAATAATAATAAATTTAAGTATTAAACATGTCATCCCATTTGGTTTATTAATAAGTGATGTTGTCATTTTAATTTCAGAATAATTTAGACATAGAAGTTTGATAATAATCCAGGACCCTAACTAGACAGTATTACAGTGTATCCTGGTCAGTATTGCACAATTCTTTCAGTATCCTGAACATCTGAGATTGGTGATTGAAAATCATCAACCCTTCACTAAATCATGAAAAACGGTAAGTTAAATCCTCATCTTCTTTTTTTTTTTCTTTTTAAGGTGGATTTGCTTTTGTGTATGAAGCCCAGGACATGAGCAGTGGTAAAGACTACGCCCTCAAGGTAAGATAAGGTGTACTGACCCACACCCTCAACGTTAAAAGTATGCCACTGTTACATTTTAGCTGTGTCGCTCATCACTGAGCATGTATTTGTTAATGTGCGTGTCATTGTGTGCACTGTATTACACAATACATTAAATCATTCACATTAGCTCTTCTCACATTGATTTTTGCATTATTCAGCACATGCTTTTAATATGCTATACAGAGAAAGTACTACAGGTTATTAGTACGTGCACTTTTCAGTGTGTGGATTGCGGTATTGTCTGCATTACTACAATACCGCTGAACCAAAACATGCAATTGGACGTGACCCTTTACTAACAAACAGAAAGATTTTCTCTTTTATCTATACAGTGCTGTACTAATAAGACAGTAACTGAAAAAAATGTAGGCTTAGCGGTAGTTTGTTGTTCATATTCACAAATGATTGCAAGTCATTTTGTAGAGAATGATGAAGGTCCAAGCAATTATGTTTGCACCGTTTCCTACTTACTGAATTGTGTTCATGCTGTATCATATGTATTTTTATAGGCTTCTCATTTAAATATAAAAACCTCAAATGCTGAACAATTAAGAATTTAAACAAATGGATTCGGAGACGTCTGTACCGCTCCACTGTCAAGTTGCTCTGTTAACTGAAATTGAGCTTTTAATGCAAGACGAATGATAAATGCAGGAACCTTCAAAAGTGTCCTGTGAGTGTATTTGTCAGATAACCAGACAAATTAGCTTTAAAGTAATTGTAATTTTATTATTATTATTATTTATTTTGTTTAGTTCAGTCCTGTTACTCATGTATTATGTTCCTCACAGAACACAACAATGGTCTGTATGTATGCTTTTTTTGTTTTTTTCCAGAGGCTGCTGTCTAATGAAGAAGAGAAGAACAAAGAAATCATACAGGAAGTCTGCTTCATGGTATCCTTTAATTATTTATGAGTAAAAGGCAAAAGTGTTTCTGTTAAAAAAGTATTTTTTAATTCATAGCAAATGTTAATATATAACTGACATGAAACACCTGTAGATTATCTACCATAGCTCTCTATTCAGGATTTCTTTTGTCATCACATCTCTCTGGTTAATGTTTTTCAGATTTTGAGTAGTTTGCTTTTTTGACACTTGCTGTACTCTAAAACAGCTGATAGCCTAAACAAAGTAGGCTGACATGCGACTGGTGAAAACCAGCAGCATCTGCCACTAGAAACTGGTTGTGATTGTGATTTATGAAATGGCAAATTTAGGCGAGGCTTGTCACAACAGCAGTGTTTATTCTGTATGTTCCTTCACCTGCTGGCTCTATAGAAAAAGCTGTCAGGTCATCCAAATACGGTTCAGTTCTGCTCTGCAGCCTCCATCAGTAAAGAGGAGTCAGACACCGGGCAGGCTGAGTTTCTGATCCTCACTGAGCTGTGTAAAGGTAAAAACACACACAGAAAGGCACTTTTCTCAGTTTTGTTTCTTTAGTGCTGAATCAGTTCTTACTCATTCATCAGATGTACATGCAGTAATTCGGGGGTGCTGGAACTGTTTCTGAGTAACTCCCACTGAAAGGCATTCGTGATGAAAGTTTCCTGTCTGTAGCCTTTATGCTTCCTGCTCTGCTTCCTTTTTGTGTAGTTAAAACAGACATGGTTTTCATTCAGCAGTTTTTCAGCTTTCTAAGCAAATGCCTTACTACTTACCACAATAAGTGTGTTAACAGAAATAAATCATTTATAGGATGTGTGTGAAGCACTTTTTCTTTAATTTTGTAATTTTATTACTAAATACAAGACTTTTATCTACAGGTTTACATTCTTTTATCTTTTTGTACCTCTTCCACCTCAGGTCAGCTGGTGGACTTTATAAAGAGGGTAGAGCAGAGGGCTCCTCTATCATGTGACACTGTGCTAAAAATCTTCTACCAGGCGTGCCGTGCTGTTCAGCATATGCACAAACAGAAGCCTCCCGTGATACACAGAGACCTCAAGGTTTGTCTGCCTCTGGTATTTGAAGGATGAATGATGTGTCGGAGGGGAGAATGAAGAAAAGTGCACAATGTACTGTGCATTTATTTAGTTAGTGCTTTTACTTATGACCACATTTTCATAGTATCATGTGCTGCCCTTGTTCTGTCTCAGAAGTCTTACTTATGGCAATTAAATGAAATGCTAACTCACTGCTTGGTTGATGTGTTGCAGATTGAGAACCTCTTGATTAGTAACCAGGGCACCATCAAGCTGTGTGACTTTGGCAGCGCCACCACAGTGTCACATTATCCAGACTACAGCTGGTCAGCACAGAAGAGGTCCATGGTGGAGGATGAGGTACCCAAGCATGCAGACAGTTCTTGGTGATCTTAACAGTGACCTCCTTATACAGTACATGTGCTTTTAAGCTGTATTGGGTTTTATATGAGATGATATTTTCTGAGTTTCATTAGTATTAATCTGAAATCTAAGATTATCTAAGAATTTGAACATATAGATGGATTAAAGTATGAATTCTGAAGTTACTGGATTCAAGTCAGTTATTATAAAGTGTATTTAAAACAACATGGAACCAGATTTTCTTTTAATTTTTTAAAGTGATCTTTAGCAATAGTTCTCCAGGCTTTCTGAAGGTCTATCTTTGGGCATTGGCTGCTTTCAATAGGAAATATATTTTTAAGCCACTTAACACTGATCTATAAGTCATTCATGCATAAAAAAAATTACCTGAATCAAGGGATGAACCAGTGTTGTGTATACACATAACTCACGACTTCGCAAAGAATCAACTTAGGCACTTTGTTACTAGCAGCCTGTCTCAATAACACACCATTTGTTCCCATTTCTTTAGTTGTATCTATGAAAAAATTCAAATATAATACAGTTAGACAAAGAAGAGGTCTTTAAAAAAACCCTAAAAGCTATCTTCAGGAGATGAAAAGCATCTGAAAGTTGTGTCCTTGAGAAATAAGAAAAGCCCTTGCACAGACCTGAGGGATGCATCTGTCTCCTCAGTTGATCTCTCTACTGTTCCCTTAAGCCCCCTCAGAAATGGTCTCAGTGGAAGTGTGTGTCAAGAAGCCATTCTTAAGAAAACCAGGAGAAAATGGCAAATTAAACAAGAACTGGACTGAAAATCAGTGGCAACAGATCTTATGGAATGAAAAGGCCAGAAGAAAGGTACAGCAATGAGTGTCTACAGTCGTGTGTAAAACACAGTGCAGACTCTGCATTTCAACCAGTGGTGTTAGGGGTCTTTTCAAAATTGATGGAATTATGAAGGAAGAAAAGTGTGGTCAGATTTAGATTCACCATGTAATACCATCTGAAGAAAAACACCACTACACAATAACTGGAACGCTATCAGTCATAGGTTGGCCTCCCCAGAGCCCGAATCTCAGCATTATTGAGGCAGTGTGGGATCATCTTGACAGAGAACAGAACAAAAGGCATCCAACATCCAAAGAACCTTGGTTTTCCAGGCTTAATGAAGGAGATTCCAATCTTGAAGATATCCTAATGAAAATGCAAGAAAACTTGATAGCATTAATAAAGGTAGTCATACCATGATTTCCATCTAGGTTTGCACATGTTTCAGTAAATTGCTATTGAAACATGTGCATTTCCTATTTTCTTAGCAATACACAGTACTGTAAATAATAAAATAAAATAAAAAACTTGACAGAAAAAGAAAAATGCTATTAAAGATCCTCAGAGTGAACTAAAAGCAAGAGATAAGCAGTGAATAAAAACAGGAAATGGTAATTTCATCACTGATCACAAGATTGTGATCAGTGATACCCTTGAATATGTGGTCACAGGTAGACATTTTATATGGTTTTAATTTGTTAAAGAAAACATAAAAAGAAAAACGCATCCACTTTGATTTCATTTTATTTCCTTGAGTTGCATTGTTAAAAGTAAGATGATTGATTGAGAAGACAAAAATACACATACAAAGACAGAGTGGGTCAGTGGCAGTATTGATATGGTGTTGAGCAGAAACCAGAAACCTTTAATTGGATTAATGGCCAGAGGTCCAGGAAGCCCTGATCAGTCATGTAAATTATATTTGTACCATAACCACACAGCCGCCCACTTACACACTGGAGCTTTGCCACAGATGAACTTCGAATGCAGAACACCAGAGATCTTGGTTTGTAAATCTAATAGACTTCTTGTTTACCAGGCACATGTTGCACATAATAGAATAGAATAGAATAGAATAGCCCTTTATTGTCACTGTACATGTACAACGGAATTATGGAAATGTGAGTAATGTACTCATCTTGTGCACTTCTTGTACAGAGCACATGGCTTTTTCAGTTCTGTCTAATCGAGAGAGAGAATTTTGCAAAGATTTACAAATATATGATTTAAGCTTTATATTTGCTTTGATGTCAATTCATTTTTTAAAAATGTTTTTCTGTAGATAACAAGGAACACCACTCCTGCGTACCGAACGCCAGAGATGATCGATCTCTACTCCAACTTTCCCATCAATGAGAAGCAAGACATCTGGGTCAGTCATTTTCAGACATTAGTATACCTCCATTTATAATTTAGACAGTTAGACGCAACTGACTTCCTCTTCTTCTGCCTTTGTTTTGATCATCTTTTGATGCATGTTTTTGTGTGTTTTTGATTATTGTACTCATCATGTGCCGTCTCACATACAGGCTCTGGGATGCATCCTCTACCTGTTGTGTTTTAAGCAGCATCCATTTGAGGACGGAGCCAAGCTACAAATTGTCAACGGAAAATACTCCATGCCTCAGAACGACGTCAAATACACTGTGTATCACGACCTCATACGTATGTACTGCCCGTCAGGCAGCCAGTCCATTTATTCATCAATACCAGCGAAATGCCCACAAGATAAAGCTGAAGCCTTAAGCCACATTATACCTTTGTCAGACTGCCAGATGTTTAGGATTGCACTTGTAACAATAGCATTCATGTAGAAATGTCATGCAATTCAATGCAGTACAAAAATGCATTAGCAATTTAAAAACTTTTAACTACGTTAGTTTGGTTAAACACCAAAATCTGTCCGTCTCTTGCAAAGAGTCTCACAACAGTATACAGTTTAAAGTTAAAGTCTGATTCTCAGTTATTATTTAATGTTAACCAGCTTTCTGCCATTTTTATTGATGTTTTTACAATTGTGTTGTCCACAAACATCAGTACATTTATAGTTATAGTTATATCATAAATCTTTATTTGTATCTTTTTTTATAATCATACTAACTTCAACCCACATTCTACCTATTCTCCTCCTCTTCAGGTTCCATGTTGAAGGTGAACCCAGAGGAGCGTCTGTCTATTACAGAGTTGGTCAATCAGCTCCAGGAGATAGCAGCAGCACGCAACGTCAACCCCAAGTCCCCCATTACTGAGGTAAATACGTGTTCTAAAAGTACCCTCGTCATTGATGTAAGAAGCTATACTAGAGAAAAAAAACACTGCACATTTGCAGTAGTTATGATGAGGCTTGGATGTCTAATCCTTTAATACGTGTAAAGTAGCTCTTGAATCTTCATCTTGAGTTCATCAGACGAGTTGGTAGTAGTTAAAACGTTTCTGCTCCAGCTATCGGTTTTAAGTCGGTGACAGCTTTCACAAGTATTTTAGAGTAAACAACTTGATTGGCTAAGGGCACTGGGGCTCATCCTCAGTGTGTGCCAGCCTTTGAAGAGGCTATTGACAGGCCAACCACACGGCTTCTTCCTCTGTGTGTGTGTGTGTAAACATGCACACATACACACGCAACTTGAACACTCTCAAATTGCTGATGCGGTTACATTTGCTAAGCCTCACATACACCACACACAGACGCACAAACACACAAGCACAAAGGAGTCTGTATTCTCTTTCCCAGGCGCCTCTCTTCCCAGTTGGTAAGGTCTTAATGGGCCAAAAAAGAGGGCGAGAGACACAGAGGTGGAGAACTGAAATTTAAAGCAAACATGGTCAGTGTTATGGCAGAAAACAGCTTTTTGTCACCTACCACCCACAGTAGCTAATTGAGGACAATCAGATTTAAGATTTAATCAGGGTTTTGGAACAGAAAATCATATTACGCTGCATGGTGGCCGACCATGACCAACCTTTCAGCCCCAACCCATTATGATTCCTCCTGCAAATCCTTAAAAATCCAGGTACTTATCACTAAATCCTTGGTCATTGTTGTGATTTACATAAAGCTGCTTTCAGTTTCAATATTTGCCAGGTTTACACTGATTTCATTGCATTTTCCTGCAGTCTCTCCCTGCTTGTTTTGTGCTGAATTGGTCAGTGTCAGTATCCTGAACTAAATTTATATTAAAGTACCGTTTAATCATTATGAAATTAGGAAATCGAGGCAGAGAGACTTTTTTGTATTTCTACAAAAATTCTCACTAAACTGAATCCTGGTAAGGCTGGTAAGTGTGCGCAGGGTGAAGGCAGATTTGGCGATTGCTGATCTGATTAGGGTTAAGAAGGGGTTTCCCTGCTGGATGTAAGGAGATTATAATCCTCGGACTTCTCCTCCTCCTCTTCCTCCTCTCCCTGCTGCAGTTCAGCACAGACATATGGAGAGGCTGAGAGGAGGGAAAGGAGAAAACTTGTGAGGGAAGTGAGACACTGAGAGGGAAATAAGCTAGACAGTTGCGCAGAGGCTATTTGGCTGTACACAGACCCCAGATCGACAGCAATCATCTGGCACAGCCTGTTTTTAATTTGATGTAATTTATCGACTTTTTGGAGTTAGATTTTTTTTTTTCTCATTCAGGGACCTGACGTGTTGCTTAACACATTTTTTCCTCCTCCTTTGTTTATGGCGCTCTGACTGTTCATTTTCTATCAAGTTCTATTTTTATTCTATATATTGAAAAATTGTGTATTTTTGAATATTTTTTTTTTCTTTTTTGGATATTTTTGATGATGTTTTTCTTTCCCTGGGTGGTTTAGCCACAGTTTTTTTTTTAAACATTTCAGGCAGTCTAGGTCACAGAACATCTTTTTTCATCATAACTTTTTTTTTTTAATATTGTTGACCTGCTCGTTACAATGTTAAGTACGTACTACTGTTGGCGTCCTGTGTATGATGGATATGAATGTCTGCAGCTGCTGGAGCAGAACGGAGGTTTTGGCAACAATGGAGCACAGCCATCCATGCAGATCCACAACAGCCATAACAATGCAGGTAAATTGTTTTTTACATTTATTTATTTATTTTGTTGTTGATGTTGTATGACAGGATTTTGGGTCAGTGCTTGTTAGATTGCATTTTTATTGTGCTTATTTGTTTCAGGTGTTAACACTACTGAAGTTCTTGAAAACACTGTGTTATTGATATTTTTATGTCATTGATATTTCATTCTTTCCTAAATGGAAATGTCACACCATCTTTATTTGCACATTTCATATTCATTATCTGTATAACCAGCTGTGCAGTGCATTTTAGTAGAGTTGCATTATGTTTCGAGAAATTGTCCACTACTCATTTACGTAAAGTTGAGTTCTGGACCACATAATGCAAATCAGTAATGACCTACATAAGTCAACATCTATGCAATCCTCTAAACTACCTGTTGCTGATTTTAAAACAAACAGATTGAGCACCTGCGTGGTTTCTTTAAGTCCTTTCTTTTAGAAACAGCTCTGGCTGGATTGTTTTTCTGATAGATGTCCACAGACAAGCCAGTTTATTGGTTTCTGTTTGAAATCCCTGCACAAACAGCCCTAGCAAAAATTTACTCAGGTCTTTGCCCCTTTGGGGTGAGAGAAAGAGAGAGTACCTGTCAGTCGCTGTTTAGTAGAACATTAGTCAAATATCCATCGGTGAGAAAATGCGAGACTCCTTTTGTTGAAAAATGCCCCTGTGGGCAAGTACCGTTAGAAATCCACATCTGTCCTAAAAAGTTAACCATTGAGCTGTGATTGAACATGACATTTAATTTCTCGACCGTATCCCTGAAAGTCACGCAATAAATACGGTAAGCTGGTATTTTAGTCACCATCCAACTGTTGGCACATTTAATACACATGCCAGCTCTTGCATATACAGTCCTGTAAGATCAAGCAAAGGTTTCCTCTTTGTCTGAGGGAGGTCCCACTATGATGTACTGTCAGGAAACCAGCTATTTTTAATGCTAGAACAAATCCTCATATTTGTCACAATATCTGTTCAGGTTCCTGGCATGATGATTCAGACAGTCACAATAAATGTTTCTCAACAATACAACCAATATTTTTTTCACTCTGTAACACACTAATTTTGATGTATCATTAGCCTTAACCTGCTAAGAGAGTCGCATGCTTCTTGTGTAGTATAATTAGCAATGTGCAACTGTAATGTTTATATCACGGCTGGTAGTGGTGTGCTCAGATTTCAAGTTTGGGTTTTTTTGTTTGTTTGTTTTTGTTGTTGTTTTTTTTTTATGTGAATGTGTTGCAAAAAATAATTTGATTCAAATGCACTTTAGACACATTGCATATACACAGACCTTGCATTAGTGTGCAACAGTGTGACCGTCCCACCATACAGTACGTCTAATTCAAATGAAGTAAATCATGAAGGATATAAAAATAACTAATTTGTGTGTTTTTTGGAAAAAGATTTGGAATATTTATAGCATAAGCTCTAAGTTTTCATTGGGAAAATTATATTTGTAGTGTACTGTAGGCTTATAGGCTTATTTTTCTCATAAATATCCACACAGACTTGTACACACACATACGCACACAGACACACACACACACAGACCTGCAAGCTGTCTCTTGTCCACTCACTAAGAGGATTTCTGCACTGCCTGTCAACCATCTGTCGAAAGGCAGAATATGTTTGCTCTTTCCTGTGAGGAGTGGCTCCAACTGCCTGTTGTTGCGCCTCGGCATCAGGCAGCTGCACTGAAGCTAAAATAAATTGATTTTATCTGAAACATTTATTGGTAGAACGCTTCCTTTTGAGCCCTTTTGATGAACCCCAGAATGTAATTAAGTATTTATATGTGCATGATCATTTGTCACAAGTGTCATTCGTCTTGCAGCTAATAGGTGCTGGCTATGCTTTCACCAGCTAAACCAATTGTAAGTGCTTAAGCTCTGGCATTGCCTCTAAATTCATTATATTTCCCATATTCTCCTTTTCCTCACCATTTTTATAGGTGTATATGACCCTGATCAGTCTGGCAGTGGCCTGTTTGATATTTTAAAGGGAGGAACAGAACGCTTCCTGACCAACATAAAGGATACTTCCTCCAAGGTCATCCAGTCAGTAGCTAGGTAAGAAGCCTCTTGTTATCAGGAGTATTATTGTTACATTTATTTATTTTGCACTTTTAATTATATATCTTTCAGTTAATCTTTATCATTATGTATGTATTTTTCATTTTGGGAGTTAACATACATTTCGGTTAAACTTTTCACATTTTACATTGGTTTTTTGTAACGTTAAATAGTTCCACCACAGTATTTGCTTTGGCACTGTAAAATGGCAAATTTGAATTTCCTGTACTGAAAGTATACACTTTTGACCCTGTAACAGGTTTTTAATTCAGACATCCAGCAAATGGAAACCATTTTTAAGCAATACTGTTTCTCAGTCATGTCATCATCTCAGTTATCATGTTTCATCATAGTTGCAACAGCCTAATGTAAAAGCAGTTGTCTGCATTTGTCTCATTCTCCCTCATACCCTGATCCCAGATTTACCTTTAAAAGGAACATTTTGTTGTCTGCTGGGCAAAAATGTGGTTCTACACTCAGATTTCATGTGTATGGTCCCAGGAAATGACACACCTTAGTTCATCTGTCCTCCTTTTATTGACCATTGCTATACAAGCAAGTCAGTGGATTTTCTGGGCTGCTACACTTGGCTGCACTGGCCAGTGAAAATGGTAATGATTGTTGAAGGTATAGAAAGATTAAACAACAAACTGTTCCTTCCATAGTCCCATTATTGGCATCTTTAAAAATTTGCTGTCTCATTTGGTTTTGTCATTGACTTGCTCCTTTTTTTGATAATTTTGTTTTGTTTTGTTTTTTTTGTTTTGTTTTGTTTTGTTTTTCTTCCTCTCTGTCTCAAACTCTCATGGTCCCACTATGTGTCCATCTCCTAGCAACCCAAGGTAAATACGGGTCAGCGAAATGCGTCAGCCCATGCGTTACTCTGTGTGTCCTTAGTGTGTGTTTGATTTAGTAGGAAAGGAAAAAAAAAATGTTGCACATCTTCTGCTGCTCAGTGCCCACCATCCTAGCTTGCTGATCCTAACATCACACATTCAGTAATTCAGCTGAGTGAATGCAGAGCATGATGTGAATGGACAAACCCCCATACCTATTGGTGAAATAACTGGAAAATTATATCAACGAATGACACAGTAGGGCAGACTCACTGTCTGTGAGTCTTCCAGGAAACTATTTTCTGCAAATGTAAACTCATTTTATGGGAACTTTGTTTAAAGATAACTAGAATTGGTAGCATAGCAGTGATGGCCTTCGATTAAAAGGGTAAAGTACTCATTAACTTAAAATAAATGGCCTTTAATATAGCAATCATATTTCTTGCTATAAATTTAAAAAAAAATAAAAATGTATTTTTCTTTTCTGTCTGAGGGAAACAACGACCTTTTGACTTTTTGCTTGTTATTTTTTGTCAAATCAAGTGTGAGAGCTCATTTAGTTCATTTGCTTTCTTACTTTTAGATAACTGTTAATTTCAAACTACACTAACATATCCATTAAAAAAAAAATTCACATGTTACAAATTACTTAATAACATATCTGTATAACACTGATGCCATGGACAATAACATTAAGCAGTAATTAAACAAACAGTATAAAGCTTAAATGAAGCCTTAGCCTTCGTCTCTGATTCTTCAAACCTTGTGACAACACTTAACTATGGACTTGCTAAGTAACTATGTCTGGAACTGAAGATAATGAATCCATCCAAAAGTAGGACAAAAGAAGTATCCAGTTTGAAATATTCCATTTGCTGAAATGTAATGAAGAAATGACAGTTACGAGGAAGGTAAAGAAAACCGTCCAATAGAACTGCATATTTGCTGGAGAACAAATGCAAAGTCACATGACTGCAGGAAGCTGTAGTTTTGACACTGGAGTGTTGGTGTAGCTTGACTCAGCGGAGCTTTTATGGTCTACATAGAGAATCTCATGATGTCCAATATTACTTTTAATTTAACCTTAACTCAAAAATAAAAAAGGCTATTTAATTTACGTGTGACTGTTTTCATCTGTTTGACCTTTTTATTACATATTATACATATTATTATTCACTTTTCTCTTTTCAAAGCCTTTTTAGCTGTTTTAACTGCTACCTCTTTGAATCATCACATTTAATTAACTTGTGATTCAGTTGCATGTTTTGCTTTTGTTTTTGTTTTTTGGCTGTCTTTTTCCTTTTAGGGTTTACCTTAACTCAGAATGTCCATATTGTTTTAATTAAAGTAGCTTTGGCATGTGCAGAAAATATATAATTGCAGTCGCAACTTTATACGTAGGCTGTGGTATATGAGTATGAGTGACTGTTTGAATGAATGTTGGAAGTTTTATTATGGTTCCACTACTTACCTAATGTCATTTTCAATTATATATGTCTTAATTTGCATAATCTATTTGTCCTAATACCGATTAATACAGATTAATTTAATCATCATAGATAGCTCAGTTTCCTATGGTTTGTTTGTCTGTACTAAACTGTGTGTGCAGTAGGAATCAGGCTGTGTTGTTTTACCTGTTGTCATTGTTCCAATATGATTGCATGTGCAGTAAGATCCAATGAAACCTAACTTCTACATAAGTTTACTGCCAGTATTTGTAGTAATGAATGTTGCAGTAATGAATGCTGACAACAAGCATCTGCCAGATGCTTGTGCTGTAATAAAGACTCAGCGGAAGGATAAACTGGGGACTGTCTTAATCAGTTTTGCATAATTATTGAGGCAATATTCATCAAAACTGTTTAAAATTGTGTACTGAATGGCAGCTCTGTCAGAGATGAATATTTTCAGTTGATAATATTTCAACATCTGAGATTCAAAACCAGAGTTGAAAAGCTTTTGTTCAGCTTGCATCCGTTGGATTTTTTTTTTTTTTAGTCTCCCAGACATTAATCACCAGTTTAATTTGCTCTATTTCCTTAAATGTATCATTTATGCTTCTAACTTGTTTACATACTGCTTTTATAGTGGCGCTTGTCATTTCTGTTACAGCTATGCCAAAGGGGACCTGGATATTTCTTACATCACCTCCAGAATTGCAGGTAGGTGCCCAAACACTTTAGCATTCAGTGACTATTATTTGATTATCAAGTAATTTAATATTACAGGACAAGCATGGCATCATCGGTTACCCGATTCAGACATGCCTGTAATGAGTGTGTGTGTGTGTGCGTGCGCGTGCAGTCATGTCTTTTCCAGCAGAAGGGGTGGAGTCTGCGATAAAGAACAACATTGAGGATGTCCGTCTGTTCCTTGATTCACGTCACGCTGGCCACTACGCTGTCTACAACCTCTCCAAACGATCATACAGGCCTTCTCGATTCCACAACAGGGTATGACGTTTGTGATACAAGGTTGTGTCGGTGTGGGAAATGACTTAAACCAAGGCTAAATTATAGCTTAGTGTTATACTTTGTTTACGCTCAATGTTTACAGGTATAGTAGGGTTTATCTGTGCTTTTGTCATGCATAAGCTTATTATTGCCACAACAGTAGCTATTGTTGAAGCATGTGTTCTCGCTACGTCACTATTTCAGTCATTTGTATTATTTGTGTGTTTGTGTGCGCAGGTTTCAGAGTGTAATTGGCAGCTGCGCCGTGCCCCTAACCTCCGCAGTCTCTACAGCGTATGTAAGAACATGCATCTATGGCTCAAACAGGACCAGAGGAACATCTGTGTGGTACACTGTCTGGTGAGTAAGTCAGTCCTTTGCACATGCTCTTATAGAGAGGAGTACATGGCGTCAAACTGAATGGAGTGTCACCTGTCATAGCTTTATTGTGTACCTTTTCTGTGTGCAGGATGGCAGAGCAGCATCAGCAGTGGCAGTTTGCTCTTTCCTGTGTTTTTGCCGCCTTTTCACCACAGCTGAGGCAGCAGTCTACATGTTCTCAATGAAACGCTGTCCACCAGGCATAGCGCCTTCACACAAGAGGTATTGAAAAATATTCAAGTTAAAATGTGTAGAAAAGAGGACTGGTGTGTGTTGGTCATCCTTAGTAGGTCACATATCAAATACTACATGATCTCAATTTTGCAGGTATATAGAGTATATGTGTGACATGATGGCAGAGGAGCCCATCATCCCTCACAGCAAGCCTGTAGTTATTCGCTCCATCATCATGACACCAGTGCCACTGTTCAACAAGCAGCGTAACGGCTGCCGGCCATTCTGCGAAGTCTACGTTGGGGACGAGAGGGTGCTCACCACATCACAGGAGTATGACAGGATGCAGTAAGTTTTTTTTGTTTGTTTTTTGGTCTCTACAAGGATGGCCTGATAAGTTTCCCTTTATTTTAACAATCTAACATGTATTTTACTCTTTTCCTCTCTCACAATCTCATCTTTTAGGGATTTTAAGATGGAAGATGGGAAAGCGGAGATTCCTCTCAATGTAACCGTTCAAGGAGACGTACTGGTGGTGATCTATCATGCAAGATCTACGCTGGGAGGACGTCTGCAGGCAAAGGTATAAATACAGACACCCTTGCTTAAAGCGTCAAAGTGGCAATGAGTATAAAGAAATTGTCTTTAATTGTCTTTCAGATGGCGTCCATGAAAATGTTCCAGATCCAGTTCCACACAGGCTTTGTACCAAGAAATGCAACGACTGTCAAGTTTGCCAAGTAAGTATGCTGCCTTGATCCATAACATACTGCTGCAGGTTATATTTTCTTATTATTTATTAACAGCTGAATATGGTCTTCATTGTTAAACTTTTGTAGCTGCACCGCTTGTAACAAGTAATTTAAACTGAAAATGCTTTCAGGATACTTTCTTCATAGTTTCTCTTTTTTTATCTGCTTGTTGTTTTTCAGGTATGATTTGGATGCCTGTGACATCCAGGAGAAGTACCCAGACTTGTTCCAGGTCAACTTGGACATTGAGGTTGAACCCAGGGACAGGCCCAGCACCAAGACTCCTCCATGGGAGGGCTTACAAACCAAAGGCCTCAACCCCAAGATCCTTTTCTCCTCTCGTGATGAACAGCAAGAGATCCTCAGCAAATTCGGTACATGGCTTTACTTTGCCTGGACGTTAGTTTAGTAGTGGAGAAGCATTGGTAGAAAGTGTTGTCATCTGTTTATTTTATTTGTATATTAGATGTTTTACTTCTTATGTGCTTTTAAGGTGCTTTTAAGTTCTTCCCAGTTTGCTTCTACAGATGAAATAAACTTGGATCCTTTATCACTGCAGGTAAGCCTGAGTTGCCTCGTCAGCCAGGTTCTTCTGCGTTTTATGACTCAGAGTCGCCCCAGCCAGCTCAAACCCCAGACAGCTCCAATGCAACAGAACCAGAGTCTCCGATGAGCAACGATACTAATTCCAGCAACTTTTTCCAGACCCTAGACTGGGAAGGTAATGTACTGTTATATTCTGTTCTGTTAATCTGTAATTCTATTAATCCATGTAGCATTTTCTCAACCACCCTTTCTCCCTGGAAATTATCACTGACCAGCTTCCTGTGATTATAGATGTATGCAGCCCTCAGGATGCCTCAGACAGTCAAGAAGGAGGATATATGAATGAACAGGAGGAGCTGAGTGATCAGTCAGAAGGAGAGTCCTACTCTTACTCTGCCACCAGTGGGGACCCAATGTCACGTGACCACAGCGAGCCGCTGTTTGATTCTGACTTTCAGGTGCAGAAAATCTTTGAATGGCTTTTATTATTTTATTTATAAACATTACCCCCTTTATCACGCTGTTAATTAGTACCGAAATTCTTCATTTCTTGCATCCATGCATTTCTTTATTTTCTTGTTTTCCGTGTCTCCTCTCAGACGGCTTCTCCTGCAACACAAGAGGCTCCTCCTGAAGACACAGCTGACCTCTTGGGGTTGAACTCTGACCCTCAACCTCCAACTATGTCCTCAACCTCATCCTCTGCTCCGCAACAAGGAGACCAGGGAGGAATGAAAGCTGCTTCTAGCAACAGCGACCTCCTCAATGACCTATTTGCGCCTCCTGCTGGTCAGACAGGAGCGGTGCAGGAAGACTTGTTCTTCAGTGGACCAGCCAGTGGAGCCACACCAGACCAAAAACGTAATGGCTGAGGCTTCACACATGCTTACTGCATTATTCTGAGATTTCTTCATTTGCACTTAATAGATATTTCCTGTCACTTTGCCTGTGTTGCAGCCATGGGGGATCTTTTTGATCCTTTTGGGATGGGGTCGGGTTCTGGTGTTGGCTCCAGTGTTGGTTCATCTCGACAAGCCTCTGGACCAGACCTGTTTGGAGACTTGTTGGGTTCTGATAGTTCAGCAACCAGTGGATTTGGTTCAGCTCACAGTAACGCCACTCCTGCTTCCAACACCAGCCTCTTCAACCTCAGTAAGTACATCAGTTCCTGTGACGTCAGTCATTGTTATCGCCCAGCTATCTTTGAGCTGGATTTCGTGTACTTTCTTCTGTTAACATTTTGTATTTAAACTGGAAAGAGTCCATTGTTGACACTTGGGATGTTTGTGTTATTACAGATAAGCTTGTAAATGATACCCCTAAAATGACATCATCAGCCAGCCAACCAGACCTACTGGGTGGGTGGGACAGCTGGACAAAAGGAACCACTTCTGGCATGAGCACCACTGCCAGTAAACCAAGTCATACCAACACAGGTAGGAGAAACCTTTCTTACAGATTTTTTGGTGACTGAAAATATCTGAGATTTAAAGCCAAAATCAAAATTGAAGCCAGAAAATAGTGGTGACTTGCATATTTTGATCATTTCAGCTTCTGGTTTGCCATCCATGTCAAAGGCCAAGTCTCAGACCTTTGATCCTTTTGCTGACCTAGGAAACTTGAGCTCCAACTTGCCAGGTAGGAGCGCATGTAAGCTGAGGAGTTATTCCCATAAAAGAGTGAAGTCAATCTTATAAGTCTTTACATTTATCTCATCTCCATCTTTTTCCTGCAGGTTCCTCCAGCAGTAATTTTTCTGGGCCATCCTTCAGCACAAAGGGTCCTGCTTCCTCTTCTTCCTCTGCTAAGCCTCAAACTCAGCCATGGCAGTCTGGAAGACCCACCTCAGCCCAAAACAAACCTTGGATGCCCGGATCTGGATCTGCCCCCAAAGGGTCTACAGCTTCTCAGCCTGCGGGAACACAGTCCTCTAAACCCAACTACAACCTTAACTTCTCCAGTGTGATCGGTGGGAGAGAAGAGAGAGGAGTTCGTGGGCCTGGATTTGGTAAGAGAGACATGATTACAATACCAGTTAAACATTTGGAACAAAACAATACTAGTGATATTACAAAATTAAATTAAGTTTTTACAATTTAGAAATTTAAAAATGAGTAGAAAACAGATTGATTCAGTTAGTTTGTCCAGATTTTTGCCTTGCACGGTATGTGATTAGCAGTAAGCAGGGGAGATCATCAGCTGCTTAAAACAGAGGCTGGAAACTAAACAGATTTTGGAATTTGTAATATTTATGTTCATTACTTTGCTGGTCTTCTCATAAAAGGCTTCTCATTGTATGAGTAAGCCAAAAATCTTTTATATGCCCATAAAATTTCCATGTCATGCATAATTTTTTTGTTTGTACTGCTGCGACTCAGGCCCCAAGCCAAAGGTAAAGGAAGATGATTTCGAGGATCTGCTCTCAACTCAGGGTTTTGCTTCTAAACCTGACAAGAAGGGACCAAGGACCATTGCTGAAATGAGGAGACAGGAGATCACAAAAGACATGGATCCTCTCAAATTACAGGTAGCAATTACAGGTAGTGAGAGAAGCGAGTTACCATTGTCCACCGACATAAAAGCCAGCCAACGATGACGAACAAGAATCTCGGCTTCATAGAAAAAAAGAGCGGAGCAATGATAAAATCAAAAACAACCAGATTTTTCAGTGTTTTCAATGTCGTCCTACTTATATGCAGTATCTGTTTATGAACTCCAAACAGCAGTGCAATACTTTTCTCCAAATCCTCATGCAGCATGCCTGGGCACCCAGTGAAATTTGTCCCCTTACTGGCGACTTTTCCATCTTTAGCCTGTGGTAATAATGCGGTGTGGACTGTGAGCAATCAACTGGTTTCTTGGAAACGTAGTGGTGTTTTTTTACAAAATCTGTTTGCATTTGTTATTCAAATAGATTTTGTGATTCAAAGAATGGTCAGAATTGGACATCTCTGAGTTAATGAACATTTTGGGCTTGGCCAAGTTTTTGCATACTGCGTCACACGTGTTTCAGGTGATTTTACTAAACAACAATAAGATTGAGTACAGCTAAGGCGCCTTTTGGCAGGTGAAACTCTGCTTTCATCAGCTCACTCATACAGTAGCTTCCAAGTAGTAAAGATTTGTTTTGTTATCACGCTGTAGATCTTGGACTGGATCGAAGGGAAGGAGCGAAACATCCGAGCACTGCTGTCAACTCTACACACAGTGTTGTGGGAGGGTGAAATGCGCTGGAAGCCTGTGGGCATGGCAGACCTGGTGTCAGCTGACCAGGTGAAGAAATACTACAGGAAGGCTGTGCTGGTTGTCCATCCAGATAAGGTACAGTATCAAATACTGCGAAAGTGCTTTAAAACTGCAATTCTTTTTCCTAGCCAGAAAGATGCAGCTCCTCTGTTTGTGAAACAACAGGGAATGAGATGAGTCTCGATTACGAGTTTATGGTCGTCTTTGATTCAGTATGAATACTCGTTTTTCTGTTCTTAATTCAGTATTAAACTGCAAACCTTTGAATTTTCTGCAGGCAACGGGCCAGCCTTACGAACAGTACGCTAAGATGATCTTTATGGAACTGAACGACGCCTGGTCAGAGTTTGAGAACCAGGGATCCAAAGCACTCTTCTAAAATCTTGGCCTGGATTCCAGCTAGACCAGACCAGACCAGACCAGGCCGGACTGGATTTGGCCTAACAAAACAGGAGACTGGGCCAGATTGGACAGGACTGAGCCCACATTGGGCCTTAGGGGCAAAAAGCCTCTGAGAGGTGTCCTCTCTTCCATTCCCTCCCTCCTCCTTTACTTTCTTCTGTTTCTTCGATCAAAAAAAAAAAAAAAAAAAAGACCTTTTGCCTCATGTCTGGCTGTAATGAAAGTTTCCTTGCTGGTCTATAAACAGCCAGTTAAATAAATATTGTGATCGGTCTTAAACTCACTGCCTACCTGCATGACTGCCTGAGTGGTGCTGCAAACATCAGGAGGAAGGATTAAACAACAATCACTGAGAAGACAAAGTGGGAACAAAATCAGATAATACAAGGACTTCTAAAATGATCAAGATGACTATCGTGATAGTGGTATTCAGATAAAACACCCCAACACTAATAAATTAGCTGTGGCTGAATAGTTAATTCATTTGTGCTCGACACTTGTGCGAACAACCGGTCCTTAACTGACTGGCAAACCCAAACTGAGTGTGGCTGTAAAATAGAAAGCATGTCAGCCAACATGAAAGTTTACAAAATGTTGTCCTGAAAAATCAGTTTTTATGTTTAGTTGCCTCAAAAGAGCCAATGCTGCTGTTGAATCATACTTGCCGTAGCAGGGATTGGATTTTTTTAAAAAGGTCCTGCAGTAATGCAGAAGTAGGATTTAAATCTCCACAGGATTTTTAAACACAAGAGATCTATTGAAAATGACCTGTAATACCTGTACTGCTGCACCTTCAGGGGTGAAGGCTTCTTTGGGTTTGTTCTCCAGACAGTGAAGACAATTGCCTGCTGAACACTACTAGTGCTGCTTCTACCATTCTAATGTTTTTTTTTGCTGCACACACTCCTGAGATTGATGTTAAATCATGCTATAAACCCAAGTGGGCAGTCTGTTGTTTTTGAAGTGCTCTTTTAATCCCTCCCACTCAAGCTACACCATGTAGCTAACTGCATGCTCTCCTACACCAAACCTCTGAACAACATGAGGTAGTTGTGTTTGATGTTTTTTTTTTTTAAACCAGGGTAGTCCAAATGGGCAGCAGCTTTTTTTTTCTTTTTTTTGGATGAAGTGCTCTTTTTCTTGTAGCAGAAATGGAGAAGGGATCTCCATCGTAACTGTCAATAAGCCCTCTCTGTCTCTTTAAACTTCACCCGCCTCCAGCATTTCGTTTTGTTTTTTGCAAGAGGAGTAACTGAAGGATCGAAAAAGAGAAAATGGTGATTTAACCTGGTTGCTCTGTTTTTTCTGTTTTCTTGTTTTTTGGGGGTCCATTCTGTGTCTTTATTAATCTGTTTGTCAGTTAGTCATCACTTCAGTGTAAATATGAAAGTATTATCCATCAGGTGGTTAAGAGAGCTGTTTTTTGAGCTTCATGGCTGGTTGTGTGTATGGTTGTGTGTGAGTGTGTGGAACATAAAGAAACCTTGTTGGATAAAATGCTTTCTTGTCTGCAATCACATTTTTCTTCTTAATTTAATTCTCGGTCTCTCCCACACTTTGTGATTATTGTGGGTTCACGACTCTTTCCAACTCCTTTTACCTTATTTTCCTCTTTTTTTTTTTTGTATTTCACATTTTACCTCATGGACCAATCAAATCACCTGTTTTCTTATTTATTACTATGTTTTTTGGTGGGGAGGGAGGGAGGAGGGGTTGGTGACATGTATTCGTGCATATTAATGGCACAAATTGACCTAATATATATAAGTGGAATGTGCTGAGTTGAAATGGGAATGTGGTTATTTGATCACAGTGAGCCTCTTTGTTACTGTCATTCCAAAGTATCAAATATCAATACGAATGTGCTTTTACAAATATATATATCCTCTCAATTGTTATGTGCTTATCAGTTGTCCATTCATTTGCCTTTTTTTTCTTTTTCTTTTTTTTCCCCTCCTAAAACAGAACTGAAATTTTTGCTTCTATTTTCCATTTTGAAATTTTGTTACCATTCAGACAAGGGGGCCAGCAAAATGAAAAGAGGTAAAAGTTATTTTGATGCTTGAAATTCACTTGAGTCTCTCATGCACAATATGACATAACAGTAATAGTGTTGATGGCAAAAAAAAACCCTACACATCGCATCGGCAGTGTGCTGTACCAAATTACATCCTACTAATATGAATGTAGATTTCATTGCAAAAACAAAAAAATTAAAATCATTTTGACCTGAGGCAAATATTTGGTTGTTTTCTTTGTTTTTTTTGTGGGGTAGACGGAGGCTTCACATTCAGAACCCAATAGACTTCTAAATTAGGAAAAGCTCATAAGTAACTTTAATTAGGCCTTATTATATATTATTTATAATATATAATAATAATAATAATATTTATTATTATAATTAGGCCTGGTGGTGGTCAGAGGGCCCGGTGGCGCCAGTGTCCGGCAGCCTCGCCTCTGTCAGTGCGCCCCAGGGCAGCTGTGGCTACAATGTAGCTTGCCATCACCAGTGTGTGAATGTGTGTGTGAATGGGTGAATGACTGAATGTAGTGTAAAGCGCTTTGGGGTCCTTAGGGACTAAGTAAAAGCGCTATACAAATGCAGGCCATTTACCATGTTACCCTTTCATCCAAC
>VUQG01038205.1:0-15258 GCA_015106755.1 Etia nguti
TAATTAAGATTAAGGAACTGACCTCCCAGCCCATTGTTCCTTCAGTGGGCTGGTTTCAGTCATTATGCAAATGTACTGTTTATAAGATTGGGGAAACCTGCAGTCAGCTGAGACTGAAGAAGTCACTTGGATGAGTGACGAAACGTTTCTCCCACAAAACGCTACGTCCAGATGAACAGAATCAACTTTTGGAGATTTACTTTCCTGGATGATTGAGAATGCATCAAGACATCTGAAAGAATAAACGTAAATTTTGGGGATTGAATGTTAATTGGTGTTAATATGGGGGTGAATTTAAATTTTAATGTTCATGTGTTGTGTCTGATGTTAATTGTATTGTGTTAGCCAAGACCATAATTTAGAAATAGGTAATTAGGCGGTTGCGTAAGGGATTTGAGTTCCCAGTTTGGGCAGAAGGCCGGGCCTGGACACCAGTAAACTGGTGGTTAGAGTCCACAGTGGTGTTTTTAAATTGTTTAAATTGATTTAGGATGGGGAGGGCGTTCCCTAGGAGTGCATATCTGTTCAGAGTCGAGAGCCTACTCCCTGCCGTGGACGCGTGACAGGGCCCTGCGGCGTCAGGATTATCTCAGTTGGTCACTGCCAAGACTTGGGACCTTGGTTAACGACTAGTGGTCAAGGACCACTTCTTCGTCCGGGACGAAGCGTGCACTGTTTGGTTGAAGAGGCCGGGCCTCGGGCGGGACCATTTCAACGTGGGTGACCGGTAAAGCTTTAAGTAAAGCTTCAGGCGACAGTTGAGTACTGAAACGCTGGTAAAGTGGAGCTTCTGGTCACGCTGCGGGAAACACAAATGGTATAAAATTAAACATTAATATAGGACTTAGAAATCGGGCCCCTGTTCGGAACAGATAAGGGCGGAATTGGTCAGCAAGGTTGGACCTGGGCAATTAAGCTTTTAAAGTTGTCAAAATTGTGTAAGGACTTCTAGCGCTAGAGGCAGAAGGAATAGAGAAATGGTTGAATAATGTGTCTTGGCATTTGGTGTGTCTTTCTGTTATGCGCATAAACGTGTAAATATATGGTTTACAAGGGTATACTTGTTTCTTGGGTCTAAGGTCAGAAGTAAATATTGTTTTGAAAGTGGGAGTGAATTGTGTCAAAATTGTGGGGAGATTATTGCATGAAATTGTGTTGCAGAGCTGAATTAAATGAACTGCCCACTGTGCCCATGAACTGTATTAAAGTGTGTTGAAGTTGCAGGCCATGATGAATTGTTTTATTGTGTGTTGAAAATATAATATAGGACCTTGGTTATTTACGCTGAGGATTTTGGTTGAATAGTTTGGTTAAGAGCGGCTGGCTCTGAAGGAGTATGTTATTGTATATTATTGTGTTTTTGAGTGATAACTTTTTAGATTGAGAGGACTACTGTGAAAAGAAGAGTGTTGGGGGTTTTTTTTGTGCTGATTTAGATAAATGAGGGAGGATCAATTGTGTGTGATTCATTTTTAATTTTTACAGTAATGTGTGAAAGTCTTGAGCCACACTTCATTTTTGTGTATTTTATTTCCAAGGAGCCAGCCTTTCTTGTATTTTTAAAGTAATCTTGAGCAATAGTCATCCAGGCTTTCTGAAGGTCTATCAGTGTTTTTCTTTGTACATTAGCTGCTTTTTCAATCATTTACAGTGCAGCCCATTTACCTGGCTAATTTCTTTTCTTTAGTCAGGTGGGAAATCTGAAAAGTCCTAAAAAGTATCTGAAAGTCATGTCCATAAAAAATAAGGAAAAAAAATCCAGTAAAGACCACACGTAGGACCCAAGAGATACATCTGGGCCTTTAGTTTCTCTTTCACTGTAGCCTCATCTTAATGGAAGGGTGTCAGGAAGAAATTCTTAAGGAAGTGAAAAAGGGATTAAAGGTTTTACTTCAAATCATCATCATACATGGAGGAGGTCAAGAGAAAACAACACTGAGTGTCTACAGGACAAGTAAAACATGGTGGAGTTGCAGTCATGGTTTGAGGCCACATTTCAGTGTTGTTGGAGATGGAATTATGAATGCAAAAAATCATAATGGTCAGATTTTGATCCAAGATGCAGTGCCATCTTAAAGGCATCTGATTGGCCTCGGATTTTTCATGAAAATGGTACTGAACACACTGCAAATCCAGTGAAACAGTAAGTGGAAAACACGCTGAGACACTTTCAAGGACTATCAGTCATGGATTGGCCTCCCCAGAGGACGAACCTCAAGACTACCGAAGCTGATTGGGATCATCTTGACAGAGAACAGAACAAAAGGCAGCCATCATCCAAAGAAGAGCTTTAAGAATCCTGGAGAAGTATTCCTGAAGACTACTTAAAGAAATTACAAGAAAGCTGCCTAAGAGAGTTCAGACTGTGATGAAGAATAAAGCTGGTCATATCAAATGCTGAGTTTTAAACTTGTTAGAATTGTAGAAACTCTGTTTCTTTCTCATATACTATACAGTTTACCATATAGGTAGGGTTACAGTAGCCCTGTGCTTCCAGGTACACACTCCTGGTTAAGTTATGCTTAACCAACTTTGTGCAGATCAGTATAAAAGCAAGAAAAAATATCCATGGCATAGATTACATTTCCACCATGTGGTCACAAAACAACTCATGTGTGAGTCTTCAGAAGAAAGGAAAATCTTTCCAATAAATATGGTTTAAATAGATTCAAAAAGCACTGCTCAGCATAATGCCATTTACATTGGCTGCAATATGACAAACTGAGCTCATCCTATTCATATGAGGTGCAATAACCATAAACTAATTATTACCTTATGCTTACAAAAGCAATAGCGCCATGAGAGGAAATCAAATGCAGATAACACAGGCTGCTGATTCCCTGTTGGGATCACTGGGACTAGATGTGTAAGCAATGATTTAGCATAGACACTCTTTGAGCTCATATAGCCCCGAACCTTTGAAACAAGCTGGAAGCTATGAGACAGAGCTCAGCAAAAATCATGCATGACTTGGTAAGAGAGGACAGAGGTCCTCATTGTTGGAGGATTCATTATCGGCGGACCATGCATGCTTGCCTTTAAATCCTGCTTTAACATATTGAATATAAACTGCCATATTAAATCTGTGTTCAAACAGATAACGAGGCTGAGTAAAGCGCCCCTGTTCTTCCACCACTCCACTGATGCTGAGGGCTTCATTAAAGAAAAAAAAAAAAGTCAAGCTCATGGCATATAATTTGAGCAAAGTCAACAACTGATGTAATTGATTGCAATCTGGCAATGCACCAGGCAAGCTGAGGGCATACTCTTGCTGGGTGACACCCTTCATGTCAATCCCTTCAACCTACCCCATCTGACATAAGGTGAGAGGCAGGGCTAACAGAGAGGGAGACAACAATTCACACCTATTGCCAGAGTACCCTCACACAGACATGGGGAGAAGAAGCAAACTCCCCAGGCTGTATTTGAATCTAGGACCTTCTTACCATGAGGTGATGGTACTAACCACGTCTCCACTGATCATCACAGGCTATTAAAGGGATAAGAGATAAGAAATATACTTGGGAAGTGACTGTAGTGCAGCAGCCATTAACATAGAAAATACAAAAAAAGTGAAGACCTCCATAAATCAACATCTAATATAATATAAGGAGGTTAAATGTAAAATGAATGTGGTATGAGGTGGGGATGATTTTTCTGTGGCTGTTCTTTTGGCAGTGGAACTTGAATATGTTGGAGAAAGTATTCAGCTGCATGGCCAGTAAGAGGTTCAGAGGCTGGATCGATTAACAATCCACATCACAGACAAATTCCCTTGGTAAGTAATAAGCATGCATTCCAACAGCTAACAGGTCAAACCACAATTCAACCCATAGAAATGCTCCTTTTTCAATAACATGCCCAAGATACACCAGTTTTCAGTCAAAACTACTGAACTACATTTCTTCTTACTGCTCAGATTAACATCTCTGCCCACCCAAAAAGTCCTGAACTTAAATATAATCAAGCTGTGGTCCAGCTGGCTCAGGAATCCCTTGCACTTTCTCTTAAAGATCCGGAGGTGGTGGCCAGAGAGAGGGAAGTCTGGGGCTGTTTGTTAGGACTGCTGAAACCATGACTAGGAGCTGGTTAAGTAGCAGAAAGTGGACGGATAGATTTCAAAAACACTTTTGTGTTTGGTTAGATTTAGGCACCAGAGGTATCAAGGTATGGTTTGTGTTAAAATCTCTGTGTTGTTAACCACTTGTTAGAAATTTGATGCAAAGAGCTTTTAACCCAAGTGTTATCTTTGAACAGGCAGAAGTGAAACTGCCCACAGCTACAGAATTACAATGTGAGCATGTGAGAGCATCAAACTAGGGACCAGAATAGTGGATTTATCTTGTTGGCTTGCATCAGTGCCAGATTGATATTAACTGATATTTTTGAACTGCGCCAAGGAGGTTATGTTTTAGTACAGTATCTGTGCATGCGTGTGCATTCAGTCTGTAAACACAATAACTCAATCATTCTGATCAGACTTAGGGGTGTAGAGTGGCTTATTATCTTCAAGGTCAACTTCATGATTTATTGGTCGAAAACTGACAAAAAGCCTCATAACTTAGAAACTATGATTCTTACAAGTGTGCTGTGTATTGTCAACAAATAGAAATTGCTGTATATCATGTCAAATCTGACCTCTGACCTGTACTTTATGGACAATAGATTGATCTGAAGGTCAAAGTGATAATGATGCTATATTAGAGCTATTTAAGACTGATTCCTACTGCCATTTTTTGTATTGTACTTGTATTGGACTGTTAACAAGCACACTGCACTACAAACTTCTTAAAGGAATATCAAAGTAAACAAAATAAATATATACAAAATAAAAAATTATTCCCTTAAAAGTAAATACTGCAGTAAATACAGTGAGTGAGCTGCCTTGGTCGAGGTTTGTGCCCCGTGAGTGCTTCCTGTTGCTTGTTTTTTTTGTAAAAATTAAAACCGTCTTCCTCTGACTGTCCAGTTTCGAGTTTTAACATATGATGCTACAGTTCTGGTTCAGCTATCTGCATTTGGATTCACAGACAAAATGTGCGATGCTGCTCTTTGGTGCATCGTGAATACGTTTTTCAACTGGACAAACACAAATTTCTGTAATTAAACAGTGAGCCCCACCCGTATGAGTGAATGCAAAAGGCGTACACAAAAACATCTGTGCCTGTCGCTGTGAGACGTGCGCACATAAACACACAGCGTCAACGATCTCCCGGCAGGCCTGCATTGTGAATGTTTCTATGATTGATGTCTCTGACCTATTCTGCAAGCAGGCAGCCACATCAGCAACCTGATTACCCTATCATCATCACTGCTATATCTTGTGGCACAACCCAAACAGACACACACGCACACAGAAAAAAGAAAATAACAGCAGGTTCCCGGTGACTTTTCCCAGTAAAGTTCAAACTTTGCAGGTTGCAATATGATCAGATTGAATTCAATCATGTGACCTCAGAATACTTCCTCCAGCACAGGATGTGTTGCTTTCATAGAAATCCCTGAGAGCATTTTGGTGTAGTGGAGGGAAAGCAGGTTTTTGGCAGAGCGTGGGGCGTGTCGCCCATTTTCTCTTTGATTACTACACATGTCTTTATTGTCTGCACTGTGAGATGTTCACAGAAACCATAAACACTGCTTTTCTCTTCGTGTCTTTGTCCTTGTCAGCGTACTTCACAGTCGGCTGATCTCAGGGTTACCTCTGCTGTGATTGAATTCATTGCATCATCTTAAACTAAAAGTTTAATTTTATACCATTTGAGCCATTAATGACTCCTTTGCATACAGTCATTGGGCAACATTCACAAATATATGCATAGCAATGTTCTTACCCTGCACATGCAAACAGTGTACACACAAAGTTACCATCTGAACTCATCTGAGAAGTCAGAAATTACTCGAGCATGACATTCAACCAATAAAACTAATTTTCTTCTGTTTACAAATTGGCATCTTAATAAAAAAAAAGATGTGCTATATAATTAAATATCATTTTTTCCAGCTTTTTTTAAAAAATAGTAAAAATTTGAAAATATTTTACTATTAAAAATTAAAGAGCTTGTGCACACCGGTGGATTAACTATTACAGAAACATGAATAAATCATTTTGGTAATTCATAATTTAAACCAGTTGTGGCATGAACCTTATATTGGGTGGTGGTCTAGTTTTGTCAAGCACTGTAAATTCACCCCTTCCTCATTACCTCTGGTCCTCTTTAAAATAACTGTGTTTTTTTTGTGTTTTTTGTAGTAGATACTGATATTAAGCCTTAGGAAACCAAGACCACCATTGTGGAGAAGACCACAGTCCCAAATCTGAGGGTTCAAAGTGTCTTTTGTCCCGTCTCTCTCCCCTCACCCTGGTTCTGTCAGACATTTCTGTGCACACTGTCAAACATTGTTATAGTATGGCAGCTGCTTATGGCAACTTCTTTATAAATCCTTTTCTTTAGCTTTTATGAAATACAGTTTCTAACCTCAGAATATTAATTTAATTTTGTATCTACTATTTAAGCATGTTGTTGCCTTAAAGTTGCCATAAAGAGAGAGTTACAGAGCTGTTCAGCCTTTCATTACTACAGGTAACAGTGAGACAGGCTGGCATGTTGACAGCTACAAGTCTTTTACCGTTTTTCTTTTCTTTTTTTCATAACTACTGTCCAGTCAAAATGAGCTTTGATGTTATTGCTTTAGACAGCCCCATTTCCTGTCACCAATCCCTATCAACCCCCCCCCCATTATTCATTCAATTCACCAAAGCCATTTGAATACATCAAGCAAGCATTCAGTTTTGTCTGTGTCTATCAGATTTAGCTGCAGGAACGCAGGAGGAAAACAACCGGGGAGAATCTGCCTTCCTATTCACGCCTGGACAATAATTAGACATGGATGTTTCAGTGCACACAGTAATGCATATGTATGGAAATTCACTCAAGCATTTTTACATATAGCAGGTTATACCAACCTGTATGCCTGAATCACACCTACTATAAAATGAACGGAACTTGAGAGCTGTCAGATTGCTCAAAAGCACTCCGATCTGCCTTAGCTACTTTTAATTATTCAGTCTCTATCCATCCACCCATTTACAATTCACTCACTGCACTCCACAACTCCTCTGCTCCTTAGCTGAAGAGCTCATTCCCCATGTAGACTCTGGCAAATTAAACCCCCTGGAACGTGATGAAAGTGCGAGGAAAGATGATGTGGACAGAAAAAGAGAAGAAGATACAGGGGGGGAAAGACAGAGAGAGCAAATGGGGGAGGAAAGGGAGAAACTGAGAGGATGGGTGGGCAGGAAGTAGGAGAGGAATGACAAGACATGAGAGAGGCCACCACAGGGAATTCTGCTACTTGAAAAAAACTGTCAGCCACTTAGCCTCTGAAACAACTTGTTACTGCTGAAGCAACATCAACTAGCTTCTTATGAAACTGGAAAAGCAGTTGTTCCTCTTGCCCTTTTTGATAAAATCCTTTGGAAACTGTCTATGTGATTTCTTCTGATTTGTTTTGTAGCGCTTGCTTTACTTTCTATTTACAGTAAAATAAAACAGAGCCAGCATCAGATCCTGTAACTTTAGATCCAAGCTTGTTGAGTACTGGTAGTGGGGACCAGACAAAAAACAGATGCCTGATGGACCCTCTATTTTTATGCCAAAGCTGGGCTGTGTGAAGACCCTTGAACTAGAAATGGCAAGGGTCTCGTCTTTTCTCCCTTCTTTTTCCCCTCAACCCCCAAGTGGCTGCGACAGGTAGCATCCTCTCTTGAACCTGGTTCTGCCAGAGGTATCTCACTCTTAAAAGGGAGTTCTTCATCCCCACCATTGCCAAGTGTTTGCTTACAGAGGATCATTTTATTATTAAGGTTCTGTCTCTGATACTGTATGGTCTTTATGTTATAATATAAAGAGCCTTGAGATGACTTGACTGGTGTATAAAAAAAAATGTAACTGGACAAATGCGTAGCCTATAATCTGTTCTTTAGATCTGGCATCGTCAGGGCCACATCATTCAATATATTAAAATCAGATGTGATAGCAGCTATAGCAGAGCATGAATGTAGGTAGGAATGGGGTGGGATTTGGGGTTCTTAATAACAGTAATTTACAATGGAAACTGAAGCTTTCCCTAAAGAGGATTGTTTTGTGTTCACACTGGTATAAATGAAATGACTGATTGTGTAGCAATGATCAGCCTGGGAAGGTTGCTCTTCCATTGGGGAGTCTTTGTTCTAACCTACAATTAGCGTTGTTGATTAAATTATAGGCTATATGGAAACCACTGAGCTAAATCAGCAACACATAGCCTGTAATTAATAAGAGCGACATGATCCATTGGTCAGATTTAGCAGCTCCTATTCAGTTTAAAAAAATATATATATATCAATGTAGACAAATATCCATCAGTCTTCTTCTGCTTGTCCAATTTAGAGCTACAGCCTATCCCAGCTGTCATAAGGTGACAGCTGGGATACACCCTTGACAGTTCCACAATCTATTACAGGGCTAATGCAGAGAGACAGATGAGATGAGCAACACTTAAATTCATACCTATTGTCAATTTAGCATCACCAATTAACCTAATGTGGATGTGTTTGCACTGTGGGAGGAAGCTGGAATACCCATGCAGACACGAAGAGAACATACAAAGTCCACAGTAACCAGTGAGAGATGTCATTACTCATAACTACTTCGGTACTAAGTAGTTAGCAGCACACATAAATTTGATAATTTTGAACCAGTGCAGGGTCTTGGTGAACAATCTGGAGTTACAATCTAACTTAATCCATGCAGTACGAACTCAATTCTACACAAAGTTGTTTGCCCACCCCAATCTCCACATTCTGGTTAGGTCCACATCTTAATTCATGACATGACAGCTTTCTTCCAATGATAAAAATCATTATCGTTCTTCCTTTTTAGATGAATAGCTTCCACATGGGGGTGAAAATAAAGTGTCCTGCTGAGACATGCTGAAAGTCAGCTGAAAATGAAAATGCTTCTATTAGATTGACCGCTGAAGACATTGTTGGAAACCAGGTTTGATTTATGAATCAATTTGTCATCATCACAGAGTGTCAAAGCAGAGCCGACAGCTCTCACTGGATTTTCATTTGTCATCTCGGGACTGTCTCTGCTTTGATATGAGCCATTCTCTCTTTCTCACATTCCCAAAATTGCTTTCTCTTTGTCAGAGCTGATAATCACTTGTATATTGTAGTCGCTTTATGATTAGAAAGATGTCTTACGTAAGAATCAATCTGAGGAAAAAAAAAACTGTGTCTAAAGGTTAAAATGTCAATAGGTTGTAAACAGAGGATAATGGTTGATTAAAAATACCAGTACTGGTTATATTATGCAGAAAGGACAGGACAGATGTTCAAAAACCAGGACAAACAAAGCAAGATGTGTAATACCAGAATTTCTTTCCTGTTTTTATATTTTCAGGCAGAGACTCTGGTGTAATTATTCTTCTCTGAGATAAACCTCTAGCACGGCTTTTATCTCGGTGAAAGCAGGTGCATTAATTGTCCAGAGGAGGATAACAAAAGCTGAATAGAAACTGCACTGAAATCATACTTGAAATGATTGATGACGTTTCAGTGATGGGTATATCATAACCCCCCCCCTGTGCTGACATTCAGCTAGAACATAATGACTCACTCTCTGCTTGTCTTCCTCATTCTTGACAGTATTTGCCACACTTTGGATTTCATGATTTGGATTTTCTGCTTAAAAAAAAAAAGTTAGGTGAACGAAATAAACTGGATTGAGCCGAGGTCGGCCATCCCACACTGTCCGAACCAACAAGTCATTATCTGCTTGCTTACATAGTATTTAAATAAATGCCTTTGCATGACTTTATCAGTCTCTCACATAAGAACTTTGGCCCGATATTCTTTACAACCTTACTTCATTTCATTGAGGTTTGCAGATTTGTTTATGCTACATCATTTTAATCCGGTCGAGGTGCGGACTGTGAGACCATTGTCCTGTTGCATGACACAGTTTGGGCCAAGCTTTAGCTTTGACTCTGTAATGCCTTAGTATATAGAGGAATTAATGGTTACTCAAACAAACTGATTTGCTATTCTTTTTTTTTTTTTTTGCCAAACAAGGTGTTGTGCCAAACTTCTCCACTTTAGTCTTATCTGCCCAGATATGTTCCAAAAACCTGGTCTGTTCACCTAACCTGTGCTGAGATATTCTTTGCAGAGAGAAGATGCTTTCTTCTGGCAGTCCTTCCCAACTAGCCACACACTTCATCAGTGCTTCACTTATTTCACATTTACACATGTTACAGCCTTTTTCCAGAATACATTATATTTATTATTCACTTCTACACACAATAATGCAAAATGGCAAAGTGAAAAAAGTTTGCTTTAAATTCATGCAAATGCATTAAAAACAAAAAGCAAATACATGACATGCATTTAAGTATTCACAGCCATTGCCATGACACTAAACTTGGGTGCGTTCTGTTTCCACTGATCACCTGTGAGGTGTTTCTACAACTTGGCGTGTGTCTGCCAATGGGCCACCATCTCCGTCTCCTCTTTCACCTGAGCGTGCCACAGTATTGAGCATTGTTTTTTTCTTTTTAAATTTTTAATAAATTTGCAAGAATTTAGAGCACATTTTTTCACTTTGTCATTATGGGGCTATTATATGTAGAATTTTGAGGTGAGAAATTAATTTAAACTGTTTTGGAATAAGTCAGTAACATGAAAAATGTGGACGTGAATACTTTCCAGATGCTCTGTACTTGTTCAGCCTTTTTTCTGACTATACTGCTGTGAACTTTAACATGCAAACCGAGGCTTGGGGTGTCTGTTTGTAGCTCTTTGTTATTTGACATTTCTCTAAGTATTGCACGGTCTGACCTTTGGGTGAATTTTCTGGGAAGTTCACTTCTGGGAAGATTGTGTTCATTAGCACACTTGAATGCTCCAAACCAGCAAAACGCTAAAAGCTCTGCTTTTGTAGAGGAGCTCACACTTGCTGATGATCAGTTAATCAAGTGTATTTGATTTGCAGCACCTGGCTGCTTCTCTCACTGTTACTTAACGCTATGGAAACAGTAATTGTGAACTTAGTTTTTCACAGCTGCACACAGTCCTGTTGAAAATGTTCTTTTTCACTCGAGCATATTTTCCTGCTTTGTGTTGATTTTTTTATGTATCAAATTCCATTGAAAATCTGAATATAAAGGACAAAACAAAAATCAGCAGTTAACAGCTTGACTTAAACTGAAAGATTACGCAGTGAGTGTGTCACATTGTTACCGCCCACGTAATATAACATGCTTTGTTATGTTACTCTTCCCACTCCCAAGAGGGGAACAGCAGCAGACAACAATTCAAGATATTGAGCAGCAGTTTATTTGCGTCAGAGATGAGTCATGCCCAAAACAACAAACAAAAGCTTCCAATGAACCCTATTCTCCCCCAACAAAAACAACAGGGCAAACAAATGACAATATGTGTTTGTCTCTAACCTAGACGTTCAAAAACAGATAAGGGCTTCTCATTCCTAATAATCTGAAATAAAATGCCCAGTATAATCAATATATCTCATTTACCATTTACAAAAAACATTTTCAAGTAGCTCACAGCAAACTGCACAGGTAGCAGAATCTCAACCCTCAAACTCGTAGTTTCTTATTTTCAGTCATGCTACTTACATAAAACTCTTGCTGGATGCAGAAGCGGTGAGGAGACGGTGAATGTCAGCTGGAAGTTTTTAATAGGCTGCTGATCCAAAGACAGCAACTTCATTAAATTCGCCAGTGACTGGAATCAGCCTGTCTCATTTCATCAAACAAACAGGCACATGCACTCACTTCAGGAGAAGGAAACATAAATATAAACAGATATCATTTATACCAGGGAACATGATGCCTCTCCATCCCAAAAATCAAGCATTTTGCCCATTTAGAAATGTTTGATTTCGGTTTTAAAATGTTGAAGCAACAAAGACCTGCACATGAGCGTTGTGGTCAGAGAACACGATGGTTGGGATACTTCTGGACCCATGATGCACTTCAAAGTACTGCATTGCATTAGTTTGTCTTTGTTGGGCCTTCCAGGGTCTGGTTGCCTGGTAGCCCTTTAATGTGTTTACCACCCTTCCATATGTAAATCAACTGTATTGTTTACTCACAGTGAAACTTAAGGAAAGTTTGACTCGGGACGCTCCCACTTCGCTGTTACCAGTGGTTATTTCTCTTTTTCTAACTTTCTATGGTCTCTGGTCGCCACATCACAGGAAAACACTTCCTGTGTGAATGGTAGAGGTGGGGATAGCAATCAAAATATCAATAGCATGGATACCAACGGTATTGGTATCGACTCAATACTAGCCTGATAGGATGGATACTTTGTTTTGTATACTCTAAGTTCAGTATGTAGCCCACTGAATTATGTTTTTTGAGATAAAAAATATAGCTCAAACATGCTCTATGAAAAATGTTTGAACCTTTTTATTATTTATATGTAGCCTGCAGCACATTTAAACAACAGAAGTTGACCCAAAGTTCTGTAGAGCCTGGCACATTTACATTCCACGTCTCCAAAAAACTCTGTTTCAGAATACATGAAAAGATGAAGGGTGTGTTTTGTTTTGTTAACTAATTACTGTGGAAAGTGAAAATTAAAGTGATTTAGTGTTCATTAAAATGTGTTCAGAATTTTAAAAAAATTGATGATGATTCATCTCATAAATCATGCAACACTGCTCTCCCCTACTTAAGCTGCCTCTATAGGTTAAAACTATTGGTATCAGTATCAGAATACGGGCCCTGTGTTTACTTGATATCAGCTGGATATAAAAATTTGCATTATCGCACAGCACCAAGGACACCTAAGACCTGTTTTTGAATGATGCTGTAATGTAACTGATGTGTTCCTAACTGTTGAAAAGTGGATGATCTATGCCGTGCTCGTCCTCCTGCAGCAGACAGACCAGCCCGCACAACATTGGCATCCATCTGTAATTTGGCTATATGATTGCTCACGACTGAGATCACAGCAGAGCGTGTGTGTGTTTTTGTGACGGAATAATTACATTTACCACAAAAAAATCCATATTGATATGCAAGTATCTTTCCATACAAATCAATAAGAAGTTTGTAAGTTTTCATATTTTCCGTGCATACTGAAATCTGATAGATCTCTTGATTGGACTCTACAGCTCTTTCTCTCTCTTACACACCCACACCAAATTAAGCTATCTCTGTCTTAATCATTTCCTCTCATTTGTATGCAACAGTCCATGCTCTTGATTCTGGGAGGAAGAGATAACAGTGTGAGTGAAGTGTGTGTGTGTGTTATGTCATTTCTCACCTCTTGGACTGCTAGGGTTTCCCCTCAGGCACAAAATGAACCCTGACTTGTGCTTCAGATTTTACAAGCACGCTGATCTGGATGTTCTTTTGTTATATCCGTGTGTATTAATCTGTGTGAATGTGTGCTTCTGCGTGTGAGACACACACCCCTTGTAACACCAAAAACAAAATCATAGTTTAGTATTTTTATTTATGAGGCTTGCAGAAGCAGTCATCTATCCACAGTCAAAATAAGGAGTAATAAAGTGAATTCAAACCTTTTCTTGAAGTCAGAAAAATATCCCAGCTTTGATTTTTCACGTTTAAAAAGAACACTATAAAGGAAAGAGTTTAATGATGATGATCAGGCTGAGAGGTCAAACACACCATGACTTAAGGAAACATAAGCAAATAGAAAAAAGCTCTAAAGTCACACAAAACACAATTGAAATGCTTTATGGAGACATTTAATGTGGCTTTCATTTATGCAGTTATATCGCTCTGTGTTTCTACATACTTTAGGCTTACCAACAAATCTGTGAAAAGACACGAATTTCTGCTTTTCGATACCTATCATCTAGAAAAAAATAATAAATAACCTTTAGAAGTGGTGACAAATAACTGCCACTGGCATTCAGCAGAAATCTCCAGCTGAGTTGGACACACTCCAGCTCCACTGTTTTTGGACTGCAGCTGGTGCCGGTAGCCTTTGCTCTGCTCTCCAGGAGGCTCCTCGCAGGGTTGGAGGCCCAATCCAACCAGTCTACAGCAGGTGGGATACTAGTTCACGTGCTGCAGAGCAGAACGAGGAAGACCCAATAATTGATTAGACTGCCGACGATCGTTGCCAGCAGCAGTCGAAGACACTGAAGTTGGAGTCAATCTGCAGAGCGAGAGACCTACTGAAGAAACACTGAAAACGACAAAAAAAAGAAAAAGGAAAAAAGAAAAAGAAAGCTGTCTAAAGAGAGAGAGTAAAAAAAAAGGTCGATCATGGTCAAGTTGAAGCTGCAAAACCATATCCAGGCAGCAGCTTGATGTACTTACTGTATGCCCACAGCTTTTTATTTGGTAGTTCAAAATCCATAGCTCTGGTCAATGGATGCAGCTGCAAAAGGGCAAAATTGACCCTATATTGGATAGAAAAATCAAAATGACTGGAGAAGAACCATAAGCTGACCTCCAAGTCGATGCCTGGTCAACACTATAACTCATTTTCAGGATTAAAGTATGCTCAAAGAAAAACCAGGAAAACCTCACACAATCTACTGAATGCTGACAAAATGCAATATTTTTGGGATTGTGAAATCTGAAGGTTTCCAAGCCAAAACAACAGTCTCAGTGTTAGAAAGCATTGTGTCAGTCACCAGCTCTTCCAAATGGATAATGAGCCCAAAACTGCATCCAAAAGCACACAAAAAAACACAGTTGAGAAGAAAACACTGGACTGTTCTGACTCATTTGAGTGTTGAAATTAATACAACTGAACATCTGTGAGAAGAGCTTAAATTCCAGCTGGGTGGAAAGGCTCCCATCAAATCTGAGACTAATAGAGTTGAAGAAGAGACAAGCCACGCATTGAAAGCGTGGGTACTTCTGTAAGGGCCACAGAAAAATTACATGATTAGTGAGTGGGGTGGAGGGGGGGGGGGACCTACGCAATAGTAATAAATTTGCCATTTTTACGTCATTTCAAATAAGTTACACTGAAAATCAAAAGCAGCATTCTGTTGAATATAGAACTGATGATCGCTGCTGCCAGGAATATTTTGGCAGTTTTGACTTAACTTTGAGAGAAAATTGTCTATTTTTTTTATTGTGTGTGCATGTGTGTGTGTGTGTGTGTGTGTGTGTGTGTGTGTAAAGCAGTGTAAAACTAATTTAGGCCACGTTTGCACGGTGTTTCCCGTTTACAACTGCAGCAAAGCCGAATCA
>VUQG01038209.1:0-11294 GCA_015106755.1 Etia nguti
CTAAATTGCTGTCATACAGACAATATTGATTTGTAAATGATTAACCACCAATCTTGTCAACACAAAGTTCTTTATTTGGAGCACATTTCTACAAGAAAGATAAATTACCGTATTTTTTGGACCATAAGGCGCACCAGATTATAAGGCGCATTAAGCGAAACCAAACAGTCAAATAAGTCAACTTTACTCATCCACTTCCGTACCATTGATTCATTAATGTTGAATTCTCTTGCAGCTGCTCTATTCTCATGTTCTACTGCGTGACTGATAGAGTTTGAAATCCGCTTCGTAAGCATGTCTCTTAACAGGTGCCATTTTGGGGTCCTTATACACACACAATACGGTAATATTATGTTGAAGCACGGTACGTATTACTCTGCGAGGCTCCTGACTACGGCAGCCGAAACGCTCCAACAATCCATCAAGCGGCGCGGCTTCGTAGCTTACCAAAGTCGTACTAAAACATTTTGACAGATTTTTGAGCCGGGTGTGCCACATAAAATCAGTTCGCGGTCAGTAAGCACAACCAGAATTCATACATTAGGCACACTTTTGAGAAAATGAAAGGATTTTAAGTGCACCTTATAGGCCAAAAAATATAGTACTGAAAAAGTTCTTGTGCTTAAAGTCCTTCGCTGAGCTGAAATTTAAACTTAAAATATCTCAAGATATATAAAATAAAAAAGTCAAAATTAAAAGTTCCTCAAAGACTTCGAACTGAACATGTCAGTATCTGAACATCTTACCTTGGGCATGGGCATCTGAGAGGTTCCGCCCTTGACTATCTCTAATTGGTTTAGACCACAATATGGGCATAATGTGTGTCTGTTGTTGACCACACAAAGACTTTCAGAGTTGCGGAGACTTTTTTTTTTTCCTCGAACGCCTGGTTGCACCGGTGCAACCTAGGATTTTTTTTGTCACCATGTGCTATTGAATTTTTGTGGGATTTCCCTACGTCATTTCCCCTTTCTGCGTGTCTGTGCAGAGACCCATGCGTGACACACAAACCGATCGAACAGCAGCAGCACGGAGCTGGTGCTGCGGCCCTTCAGCGGCACGTTTAGCTACTCTAAGCAGCACCTTCATGATTGGTTTAGGCCACGATATCGGCATAATGTTGTCTGCTGTTGGCCACACAGAGACTTTCAGAGATTCTGAGACTTTTTTTTTTTTCCTCAAACGGCTGGCCGCACCGGTGTGACCTAGGATTTTTTTTAGTCGCACCATTGAGAAATTAGGTCGCATTTGCAACCAAATTGGTCGCACTGTAGTGCCCTGTGCTATTTTGAGAAGTCAAAATGTGGAGATTACAGTTGTTTAAAGGCAAACTCCACTGCTGCCTTTTCTTCAAAATGTCTTGTGTACATGAGTTAGGGAAACAAACTCATTAGCTGTATTACTGTGTGTTGTGATAAAACATATGCTCTCTACACAAGGCATCTTGATGAGGGTATAGCAGACGTGACAGTTTGTCCCAAAACAACAACAAAAATCACCATACTACGACTGTTTTCTTGAAATAAAATTTTGACTTTTTCTCAAAACGATCAATAACACACACACACACACATATATATATATATATGTTTGGGTTTTGTTTTTTTTTTGTGGCCCTAATACTCCTTCGTAAAAGAGCCAGCTCTGCTGCAAGACAGGGAAAATGTTGCAGCACAGATGATCACCAGTCAGCTGAAACTCTCAGCTTAGGGTAATTTCAAATGTTATATTTAATAATCTACAAAGTGTGAAATGTTAAAAGCAAACCCTGTTACAAGCTTTTGTATCTTGGTATGCTTGCTGCTAGCTAACACCCTTTTGCCGACTAGCTAGTTTCATGCCCCTGCCATAAACACTAAATGTATCTCACACCTAAAGCACAATTAGCCAGCTACCACATAGATACATAGGTGCACAATTTCTAGATGCTGAATCTATGTTGATGACACAAATGAAAAAGAAAGAGGGTTTAACCAAAGCGGAATGTGACCAAGCTGTTTATCTCCATTTGTAACTACTGAACTGTGTTCTTGTGAACTGTATCTGAATTTAAAAACAAAAACAGTCCTACTTGTCTAGTCTGGTCTTCATCTTCAGTCATTTTAATCTTAAAATATTAAAATTCCAGCAGCCTGAATGTCAGAAGAGATTTGAATCAATGTATCTGTTTTAAAAGCTAAAACTACCATTGTTGCCTCAGAGATTAATTTGGCTGTCCAAGCCCACACTCCTCTCACATCATGAGAAGGAAGAGTTCTGTTTTCCTTCCAGTACATGAGATAGAGTGAGATAGGTAGAGTGTATTCAGCACATGTGTTAACAGCCAGGCCGCTGTGTGGGTGGACCAAGAAAAACGTTCATTTCGTTTTCTGTGCAGATGGAAAAGTGGACGAAAGAAAAGCCAAAAGGAAAAAAGGCACCAAAATAACAAAAAGAATACTTGAGCAGCACGACCAGTAAATGTAACCAAATTACTTAAAAAACAAATGGGAGTGACTCTTGTGATGCAGTTACAGTGCAAATGGACACTTAAGAATACAGTTCTCACTTCCACACTCCAGAGGTAATAATGTAGGTCCAGGGACTTTTGATGGTAATGCAGTAGAGTTATAACTTTCCTTTACATCCTTACTTTAAGCATGGAGGACCTAATGGACTTCTTGAGACAAAAGAGTCCCTGTGGAAATTATACAATAACTGGACATTTCTAACAAGAAATTGTCTGAACTGTTCATGTTTTTTCTTTCAAAATATAATTGTGTTTTTAAGTCTGTTAAATCATTTTTCCATCTTTGGATTGGTGCCAGTGTCATAAATCTATAGACAAGTAGGAAGCAGAATAGTCATCTGCCATCATTTTGCGATTGTCTGCATAAATTTTGGAAATCAAAGGGTGGAAGCCACAAGTTGATACTTTTTGAGCGTCTGAAAAGTAAAATGTCCAAAAGAAAAAAGAAAACCCTGTTGATGGTGGTAGTAGCAGTAACATTCCTCTCCTACCCATAAAAGAAATGCTCAGAAAACAAATAGAAAAATAGGATGGATGCATGATTGTCAAGACACTCAGCTTAGAACTATACAAGGAGGAGGAACAAGAAAAGCATTTGTGAAGACCCCCAAAAAGTGACATTACAGGTAGCAACAGATCTATTCTTTTCCAGATGAAGAAAACCTTCAGGGAGTCTTAGGAGAGTTTGACTGATCTAAAGGATTATCAGGAGATAACGTGAATTATGTGTTAACAGTTGGACAAATGTACCATAATCACAAAACTAAATAGACTTTGTTTTTCTTTCTTGGTGGTAGGGAGGCAGCTGGGTCCTGGAGAGAGCAAAGGGAGCGAGCACAGCACAGACATCCTAGAGCCTTAACAGAGATTGAAGAGTTTTCAAATGTCCTCTTCTTTTACTGTTGCTACAGTCTCTAAAAAACTCAGCAGTGATCTATGTCACATTAGGGCTCACTGTGAGAGACTCCACCTTTCAGTCTCTTCTCTGCAGACTAAAAGTGCTAAAACTTCTCACAGCAGTGACATTGTTTTTGTTGGCCCTTAAATGAGGCAATAAATTTAGATGACACCCTGTTTTTTTCTCCCCAACCTGGTCCCTACAGTGAGAGAGGCAGGTAATGCCAGAGCTCATTTGACATTTTTGTGATAGGGATCTTAAAGATGATGGAAGCCTTGAAAGGGCTATGATGATGGGGAGGTGTAAGAAATTGTCTGTCAGAATTCAGTAAGAATTCTATGACCAGCACACCACTGGAAGTGTACAGTGTAAATTGAAAGTGCCCTTATTGAGGCAAGAACAGGGGCAACGGCAGTGAATGTTTGGAAGAATCATTGCATTTGGATGGTTTAGAGAAATATCTGCCTGTGAAAATTGCACCTGCCATTTTGGAACAAGCTGCTTTTGGATATGTGAAGAGCAATGTTATGGGGAATTTTCTTAAATTCCTGTCTGAATCCGAATGCACAGTGTTTCCGATTTTAGCAGTGTGGACCATGAAGAACTTGTAGACATAGTTGGTTACCACAAGAGAATGAAAGATGCCAACAGCCCACAATGTCACAGAATTTTTAATGGAGATTGCACACAAAACACAAAAATCCACAAAAAAAGAGCCTGTCTTGTGGTATATTTTCAGTTTATGAAGCACGCCAATCAAATGTAGTAAAAGTTCTCAAATATCTCAGTTTCCCTAAAAACATAATGGCACAACAGGTCATTTAGAATTACTTGACTACGTCTGTAAAGAATGTTGAGAAGTAATTTTGCATTTGCAGGTTTTGCACAGATTCCAATTTATATCTTGGAAAGGAGTGCTTGCTCATAGGGGGTCATATGTTTGTTGGGTTTTTCTCTGTAGTTTCTTGGGGTTTTTTTTCGCCTTGAGGCGAATGTTGTTGTGATTTGGTGCTGTATAAATAAAACTGAACTAAATAGATGAACAAGGTATGGGTCATCGACATAATTTCATGCTTTGAGGCTGCGTCCACACGTACACGGGTATTTTTGAAAACGCAGCTTTTTCTGGGTATTTGGGCCTTTCGTCCACACGTAAACGACTTTTTGGATCACTGAAAGCAGAGATTTAGTCACGCAGCATCAAAGGTGTGTGCTTTTTTTGACATCACTGAGGGGGCCACGTTATCTTTTGCATGAGATGAATTTCTACAACGGTGGATAGAGACAAAATAGTGTTGCTGTTAATCTTACTATCTGCAGTTTTTACATGCTGGCACATGCTTACACATGCAGTTACGGTCCCTCCATTTTGAAAGACAGAGGCGTCAGAGTGAACTTAGGACGTGGCTTCTACATTCGACACAGACGCTCTCACAACCCAAATCGTTTTGGACGAGACTGGGTCAGACCACCGCTTGGTGGGACAACTTTGAAAGCGAGGCGGTTCACCACCTGTTGTTTGGGCATGTTCCTGAAAGCGTTTACAAAACGTGTATGTATGGACGTAGCCTAAGTCACAAAACCTGGTTCAAAACCCACAGGGGGTTTAAACAGATTGTATATGAGTCATGAATTAAAAATGATGTGATGTGAAATACATAGTAGCATTTCAAAGGTGTTTAAAAAGTGAATCCCATGAAAAACATTATTGAAACTCAAATTTAAATGAGCCTCTATTGTGGCCGATTAAACACATGAAAATAGTGATAACTAGTGATGGCCTGTTTGAAGCTTGAGCTGCGGTGCATGTGTCAAAAATATCAACACACTGCTTCAGAAACACTGTGCCGAGGCTTGGTTCGTCTGAACAGAGTCATGTGATCATTGATGTCCGAAGCTTCATTCGGCACGTCACTGCTTCAGTAGCTGATTCAGAGGTTTATAAGGAATTGAATCATTGGCAGGATTTGTGCTGTGTTTTGTTGATTTTGTGCGAGAGATTGCGAACCAGTGTGCGACATGATTAGAGACATGGGGCGAGGAAGAGAGGACGCTCTTGCTTATTCCTAAATAAAAACCAGTTCATCAGTAATTCTGCTCCCAGATTTAAAATGTACGTAAGAAATAAACTGTACATATGTTATAATTATAGAAGTTATAGTACATTATATATAAACGTACCTGTCCACTGGTTTATTACATAATCACATGGAGGCAGGGACTTCACAGCACAAGCATTACTCCCAGCCTATTATAAGATTGTGTTGTACATTGTTATATATAGTGTATTTTTTATTTTTATTAATAAAAAAACATCAAGCAGTCACAAGCAAAAGGAGAATACACCATGGCACATGTTTTAACAAGGAAGGTTTATTCATCAAAATGATTTATTATTAAAATAGACGTAATGTAATTTTTTTTACCCCCCAAAAAACACATTTTCAAAGCACCATATCAGCCTGATATCAAACAGAAGCTGTTAATTCAGCTCTGTAGAGTGGCCAATCATAATGAAGCAGTTCATTACAAGTTGTAGATTCAATCTGCTGCTCATATTTTTGTCCACCAGATTTCACCAAAGAGGACTGTGTTGAAAAGCTTTGAGCAATGAAACGTTTTTCAATACAAGCTTCAATGCTTCAGAAAGTTTCATGTAGCCATCACTAGTGATAACATAAACTGAACGAGAACTAACAAAACCTAAACTGGGAGAAACTAAAACATGAAACCTGAAAATCCTGATGACATGAAAGATGGAGCTGTGTGGAGGTAAACAGACAACTCAACAATGAACAAAGGGAGACAGAGGACTTAAATACACAGTAGGGTAATGAGGGAAGTGAAAACACAGTTGACGCAAATATACATGAAGCCACAAGGGAAACAAAACTAAACACATTGAACACGGAACACGAGACTGTCGAAATAAAACAGGAAGCATAATGAGATGTAGACTGTGACAACACGAGCTTGATAATAGGACATGGAACACGCAGACATGAAACACATGACAGAGGGGGGAGATGGAATGGAACACAAGGAGAGGAACATGGGAATAGATAAGGTGGACGAAGCACAGGCATAACTAAAAGTCATACACAGAGGACAAGACAGACTTATACGGGAAACAGGAAATGACACATTAAACAAGGAAGCTTGGATGATAACATTAACTAGACTAAAACCTAACTAACACATACTTACAGTAAACACTAGAACTAAACATTTCTCCAATACATCAAAAGAAATCGAAAATACAAAATAAAATCAAAATGCTGGGTCACTGAGCCAGAACTGAGGCCATTTAATGGTCTTTCCTTACTGTGCATGTGGATGCTGAGTGTATTTTTTTTTCTAGCATTTAATGTAAATCAGACAGGTTTGATTTATGTAATGACATGAGATGACATTTATAGTAATTGCTCTTGAAAAATTATAATTTGCAAAATGTTCTATTATTGTGAACATTTGTGAAAATTTGATTTATACTGTGCACAAATTTTGTGATGAACAAGTCTGATTTTATGAAGATCCTAGTATTTTTTTACAGTTCAATTAGTAAAACCATACTGTGGGTTATGCTGCCTGTGTGGCTAAATTGAAATCCATGATGCACAGCTGCTAAATTTTCTATTGGGACTTCTGTGAAATCAACAACACAGTTTCAGAGTGCTCAGCTGTTGGTCCATGTTTGTTGATTTTTCTTGTTGTTAACATAAAAACGTCTGATTTATTAAAACTCCTCTTTTGTTGGAACATACAGCAGATGGGGTGTTCTTAAAAACTGACTTTGCACTATCTTACTTGGTTAAGCCTACAAAAGCATGATTACACTGGCAATAAGCAGCAAAATAGCCTATGTTGTGTGTGTGTGTGTGTGTGTGTGTGTGTGTGTGTGTGTGTGTGTGTGTGTATAAGCAAAAATAATATTACTAAAATAAACTAAAAATAAAAGAAATAACATTAAATGAATGTTTTGAAAGAAATTAAAAATTAAACATTAAAAAATAATTACAATTCTAAATCCTAAAACAAATGGCAGGTCAACAGGTATCTTGTGTAAGTAAGATTTAATAATAATAAACTTTATAATATCCCCCAAATCTGGAAGAGTTGATAAATCCACACTTAATTGGCAAGATTTCAGAGAAAGTGCTGGGCTCATAAGTTAGCTAGGTGTAAGTCATAAAGAAGATACAAAAGTTCTTTTAAGTAAAGGTTTTATTGTTGAGTGAGCTATCGTTCATGTGGGGCCTGTAACTGGTTTGCCATCAGTTTTAGTTCTTTGGCTATATGGTCAAAGATTGTGAGGGTTCAAGCCTTGGCAAAGGTGACATTATAAGACTAGGTCTTATAATGTGAGTAATAAGCAGTAATTATGGTTTGCATGGGGAAGTGGGAAGTGATGAAATCTGGTACATGCAGTGGGGGCTAGAGGCAGTTGCATTGGTCTGGTGAATCGACATAGATGAAGGGGAGAGGGAAACTCCAAAGAGACACATGTAACTTGTTAACAGTCAGTCACACGGGTCAAACGGAATTGTTTATTAAAAGTTATCAGTAGATTTTCTCCTTACTCATGAAGTCCATCTCTTCTAAAGAGGTAATGGCCATTCTACAACAGAGTGAAACTGTCAGTGAAACACATTTGTGCGCCCTACAAGTTGGTTGAAACCTGATGTTTAGACCGAGAATCATACTAAAGTAACCATATCCACAGCTAAGAGTAGGAATGGGGCCAGCTGTTTTAAGATAATCTACCAGAGAGCTAAATTCAGGTTTTATCACTTCTGACTTTTACTGAGTAATGTCATTAGTACCTACACCACTCTGTGAAAGATATAGACATAGATCATTTTTGAAGTTAACTATTACGTTAGGAGCTGTGGCACTGGGGAAACAATGTGTGGTGCTGTTAAAAAAGCAATGCCTCTTATTAAAGAATCACCAATTATCAATTTGCAGGGGGGGGAAAAAAGAAAGATTTGGGAACTAATGGCAATCATAATAGTACTAATAACAGCATTTGTATCTGGCTGTGTGTAGAAGAAGGCAAAGGTAGCAAACTGAGCTGCCTCTCCCTGTGTAGATTTCAAAGTTTTGTGGGAATCAAAAGAGCCAGCTAAGATGAGTTAATTTTACCCCTATTTCCTCAGTTTTGCTAGCAGGTATTGCTTCAGTTTATTTCTTTCCTTGAATGAGATCATCTGCTCATGTATAGCCAGCCTCTCTCCCCCACTGGGATCATCTTGAGCTTAGCGGTGACATGAGTAACCATTAGTTAGAGCTTATGCATCAGCATTTTCTTCCTGTCTGTCGTCGTTGTTGTTGAACTGCAGGAATTTTTTTGGTGGCCTCACATTTATTCAGTGTCATTGCAACAGCTTCTTATTAAACTGGGCTGGCTTTGTTCCAAAGTACGTAGGTGTCTGGTAGAATAATATCCTGCCATTCTGAGTAAGTGCTGAAGATGGAATTGTGGGGTGTTTTCCAAGGGGCTAAGCATGAAACATAATCCTGTGATAAGTTATCAGCATCTTCTTCCTCAGCCCAGGGTCAGGATCAGTGTACATACCTTCACCTTTAAAAAGTGTTTAAGTCCTCTCCATGCTTTGAACACACACACACTCATACACAAGTACACACATTATCACTTACTGTTGCATCTTTGAAAAAATAAAAATGAAATCACTGAGCCTCACAGGAATATCATTGCTACTTGTTTACTGGACCCTGGTAGTCACATGTTCACAACGTCGGTGTCCGTTCATTACCTCCTACAGGACACTCTCTTCTTCTACCTTCTTACAGGACATTCACATAACACAGCACCGATACTGCCTCTCCTGGCATTACCAGTATAACAACACACCATGTCCTTTATCACACTCATCCTATCTGTGTGTTTCTTCAGCAAAATAAACATGAACTCAAGATGTCTGTACCTGTAAATAATAACTGTTATGCCTACGCATACAAATATATTTATATAAACAAATAATTCCTTACGATAACACACTTACGACTATTTCATACCAATACATTGCATGTTTTTGACCATCAACCATCCCCTAATCTCAAATGATCTACAGGATGTTAAATGTTGCAACTGTCTGATAAAAAGGTCGTAATTTGAAATTATTTTAATATTTCAAATGTGTTGCAGCAGGAAAGCACTCAATGCATGCAGTCTCCAGGACAAGAGTTGAGAACCACTGCCCTAGGAAAAGTGGTCTAGCTGCATAATGCTGCCCTGAGGCAATAAACAAAAAACAAGCAAACAAAAAAATCAGCTATTAATAAATAAATGAAATCAAAATACCCCCTTATAAAACCAAATATACTTATTTATACATTCATACATGCATCTAACTCCTAAAAGGTCAGGAGAAATTTTAAACCCTTTTCTACTGCTCAATTTATTGGGCAGTGTCTTCCATTATTAGGTTTAAATAATAATAATGGTAATAATAATGGTTCTTTTATAGCGCTTTTCTACTCTGAGCACTCAAGGCGCTTTGTAAAACTTGCGTCATTCACCCACCACTTTATTTTTCTATGCCTTTTCTGCACAAGTCCTCGCAATCACACACATACTGTTACTCCAATGGATGCATTGAAGAGAAACTTGGAGTTAATATCTTGCCCAAGGACTTTTAGCATGCAGACTGGAGCAGTCAGGTATCAAACCACCAACCTTCCAATTAGTAGATGACCTGCTCCACCCACTGAGCCACAGCCACCCAAAGAACACTTGAAAGGGACAGTGTAATAACCAAAAATGTGGTTTGTTGCTTGACGATATCACCATGCCAATATAGGGTTAAATATAGCATTTCTACTAAAGTAAAGCAGGCTCTCAGAATTACCAATTTTTCAGATTTAAGGCATACCAGTTCAAACTCTTTTCACATTGTGCTCAGGGACAATAAGAAAAACATTGTTAAGGCCATGGGTGATGATGACTCCACACCCTCCTGTGTAGGAGTGGGTTTCAATAATCGATTTTCCAATTAAAATTGATTTTAGCTTTAATAAAGTGATATCGATTCATTAAAATCCTGAATCGATTTTTAAATATAAATATATTTAGCCAGAAACGCCAGAATCTCAGGTTAAACCTAACAAAACTATTTCAACAACCACCAAACAGCTAAAACAGCAAATGAGAGCAGCTACACGAAATCCGCAAAAAGACATAAACGCGGACACGCCGTCGGGACTGAAAGCAACAGCTCACAGATTCTGATGCGTCGGCTCCGCACTTTGTGTTTACATCCTTTTTTGCACTAGATTCTGAAGCTGCATCACTCTCCAACCAAAATTGACTGAACCAGCAGCAAAAGAAGATCAAAACTAAGCTTCACATTTCGCTTCACACAAACATCGTCATGAATTCCTTCTTACTTTTGCTGTTTTGCTTCCACCACGATAAAATCACACTTAATGCACAGCGCTCTCTCTCTCTCCCTCGATCTCTCTCTCAGTGTACTTTAAGAACAGTTTCCCATCTAAAAATCTCTGTTTTGTGTATTATTTGCTTGCTTATTACGCACCAGTCTACCGTTATGTACAGCGCTGTCGGCCCGTTTTTTTTTTTAATGACTTCCGACAAGAGAGCCTCATTTCTGCTGTTCAATACCGAAGAAATGTAAACAGTTTGTGTATAATTTAGAATAAAACATTGTTATCAAGCTGCTGTCAGCATAAAAACTACAAAGTTTGTGGTTAAACAAATAAATGCACAGCTTTCCTACAGACAGCATCCACTGGGAGCTTGAAGGTCAGTTTTTCATCAAGTATAGTGCAAAAGTATTTATATTGCCGTGCAAATTCAACAGTCTGATCATTTATTTAAGCCATAAGAGATGGTTGTAGGATTCT
>VUQG01038213.1:0-12285 GCA_015106755.1 Etia nguti
CTGGACCTTGTCGGTGAAGTCGGTGGAGTTCTTGATGTGATGTACAGGCGGCTGTAGTTGCTGGCTGTTTGCTAGCTTCACCTGAACTGGACCTCTGGACCGTGTTTGTGCTGTTGGAGCTTTTTTAATGACATCATGTGACCAATAATATGGCTGCTGTGAGGTTACTGTACTAACAGACCGTCCAAGAAGGCGGAGCTCCAGTTTTTGTGAGTGATTTTAATTCTTACTAAGCAGTAATTACCAGACATCTGTGTCTGTGTGATGTCTGAACCAAACTAGCTAGCAACTTAATGCTCCAAAAAAAAGAAAGACATAAAGTAATAAAAAAGCTATATATAAATAAGATAATCAAAAACATCATGGCTGCAGTCAAAGTTTTGTTTAAAATGTTGAGTCCAGAAACCAGGGGGTGATGTGACTGTAGAATCCTCCATCGTTTAGCTACAGTCTACAGCTTTCCTCAGCCTCCCCGACCTGAAACCAACTGTCAGCTCATATTTTATTAAAAATGCGAACCGAGCCACTTTCTCGCTAAAGATCTGAAATTCAAACTCGATTTTTGAAATTAAAGTTCAGCCTTAATTTGACACAGAAATGAGGGACGGACCCTGAACTACACCACGGTCAAAGTTCCGTACAGGCCAGGTGTCATTCACTCACCTTTCACCGCGGAGACGAGCCCGCCCCGGATCTTTAACGTGTCCCGTTCATGTTCTCCTGAAGACGCTCCTCAGCCATTGAGACCGTCCGCGTAACTGCGCCAATTACGAGGCACAGGCGCTGCTCCGGCTCCAGTTTGTGAATCCAGTCTGAAGTTTGGGCTCGGTGTGTGTCCGTGCACCGTCACCGGGCTGCACGCACACGTCGCTTCTCCAGCAGCTCCGGAGTTGGAGGGAACGGAATGAAAAGGATTTCTTTGTGCGCAGCTCGGCTCTCGGTGTCCGCTGACCCCCACCCCCCGCCGCATCCGAGGAGACGATAAATGCGATTACCTAACGGCGGTGTCCTCCTGAAACCTGCCGCTGGATTTTCATCTGTGTTTGACAGCAGGACCGTCCTCCTCCTCCTCCCTCCCCCTCATCCTCCTCTTCCTCCTCTCACACCCTCCCATCTCCAGCCCTGCTCGCCGATGCACTGTAAAACACAGACAGGCTGAATGTGCTGGAAGAAGTTTGGGGCGTTTTTGTCTGATGTGAGAGACACGAAGAGGTAAAAGGAAGAGATGTGTGTAAAAGTTTAACCCTTTAATCTTCAGGATCTTATTGAGTCACTAACAGCTCCACAGCTCTGAGGTCGGACCGGATAATTCACGCTGCAGGATTTAAACTTACAGCAAGTCTGTGTGACTCCATCACAGGTCAGAATGAGAGTGTGCAGCCCTCTGGCACGAATCACAAACATTGATGGAACTGAAGCAGTTTGCAAAAACTCTCAGCTGCAACTGTAAGTCTGATGTAACCGAGAGAAAAAAGAAAGCACGCTGCATCCATTCTACTGCACAGTCTCTTTATTAGCCAGTGCTCTGCTTCCCACATCTATATGCAAGTGGATTCAATTTCATGTTCACACTCTGTGGACTCCCAATTTGTTGCTGCTGATGCACTACAACGGGACCCCACTGCACATGCGTTCTGCAGGCCTTCTAGAAAGTAATATAAAGCTAGATTAGACTCCTCACAACTGACACCACAGAGGAGTATGTTCTTATTTTCTAGTTTGCCTGGAGGGATATATGCACATTTAGTCCCTGCTTTTGTTCAGATACTCAAAACTAAATGTCACAAATTCCAGGTGGTAAAAAACAAATGATGAAAAGCTGCAGTTCCTTTAACGTCCAGCAGAGGCAGCAGTGAGTCAGTCTCCGTAGACTCCCATGTTAAAGCTTTCCAGCAGAAATAAACATGTTTACAGCCTGATACACAAACTGTTTGCTCTCTGTGGATCATTTCCTCCTTCATAACACCTGTACCGGGGAGGATGTATTTATAACTCACCTGTTTAAATTGTTTTAAGGCTTAAAGTTTGCATTATAAGGGGTGTGGCCTCTTCGTGGCTGTAGCTGCTAGCTGTCTGCTAGGCTTCACCTCAGCTAACTGGAGTCCCTGAACTGGACCTCTGGACCATGTTTGTGTTGTCTGAACCTTTTAAATGACATCATCTGACCTCAAAGGGAATGCACACAGATTACATGCACTCACGCAGTTTGTATTACTCATGTGTTTTGTGTACATTATATATTAATTTAATAGTCATATGGCTTGTGGAAAAAAACCAAACCAACAATGCTGTGAAACATTTTTTTCTTCTTCCAAACCTGCAGATAACAAATGAAAATGAAAGTTAGAAGTCAAAAAAAGACAAATTTAAAAGAAACATGCTCCCACGCATGAAGGGGAACCTCAATCTACGGGATGAAAAGCCTGCAGATTATATATTTTTTCAACCTCACCTACCTGCTCATGTGAACTCTGTCGGTCCCTTCAACAGTAAATATATTAGAAAGAGAGAAAATATGTTCCCTCCAGATGTAATTTGCAGTTAGGCTGTGTAAAAATGTCATGTTTTAAAGTCAGGGTTGCTTTTTAGTTTGCTGAAAACAGCCATGAAAGAGCTCCTACACACAAACCACACAAACCTGTGGTGAAAAACCACAGGTTTGTGTGGTTTGTGTGTGTGTACAATGCGACAGCTCTGTCACCTCCTACAAAAGGTTGCAGGAGCAATCTGTTCAACCAGATGTTAAAGAAGGGTAACACATGCGCGCTATTCCCAGTCCCCTCATCTGCCTGGGTGTGTTTCCTGTATTTCCACTGTGTCCATCAATAAAGACCCAAAACAAAGGTTATGTTATGATAATAGGTTCAGTCTGGCCCTGCTTAAGAGACCCCCCCCCCAGGGTGAAAGGGAGGGGTGAGGCAGAAATAGCTTTGAGCTACTTTTTGATTTTATTTTTACACCGTATTACCAGAAACTAAATTCTGATTGGGAGCCTCGTTCCTCAAACGTACCAATCGTTTATTACACGGCGGTCACATTATAGCAGCGTGCATGTCACCTTCAGAGCGCCTGTTGCTCTGGTTATTAGATCTGGACTGAAACCACCTGCTTCTTGTAAAGCAGCAATGCAAATCATCAATGACATAACAGTGTGTGTTTCCCTGTGTGTGTGACTGTGTTTGTGATGCGCACGCACACACACACACACACACACACACTGAGGCTCTGTGTTTTATCTTCTGTCCATTTTATTAATCCTCTCTGCGTTTGGACGCCAGCCTGCACAAACTTTAACAATCAGGCTTTCACTGCACTTAAACAAAAGCTTTTCAGTAAAATCCAGTTTATACAGAAGAGCCACGAGCAAGTATACAAGCAGCTGTGCACTGTAAAAACACACCTGCATGTACAACAGCAGCAGTTCAGCATAGCTATGGTCTCTCTGTCTTAGCTGGCTCAACAAAACCTGCTTATGACCTTTGATAGTTTTTCCCAACTGAATGCTGCCTAGACTGTATATAAAAGATGGGCATGCGGCTAGCCGTAGTGAGGTGCAAAGTCTCATAAACCTGCATCGTTGCTGATGACCACCAGGGGGCGAGTCATGTGCCCGCATATAGACGTCTGTAGAAAAAACAAAAATCGATCAGTCAATCATTCGAATTTTATTTGTATTTCACTTCTCATGCAGGTGACTGAGAAGCCGATCATAAAAGTATAATAAAACAAAGCAAATAGCATATGATGAAAAGCAATTTAGAGTCATTTAGAAAGCTTCTTTCACCACGGTGGCTCCCTCCATATTTACAACCCTGCAGAGATTGATTCTTCCTAAACAGACAAATTATCAAATAAATAAAATGAGATTCAAATTAACCTAAAAGTGCAAAAACAGCAAGTCAAATAAATGATGTCAAGAAAATGTTGCCACCACAGCACATTGCCTCCCCGTAGCATTTAGCTACCCTACTTCTTAAATTACTTTCAAATTACGCCATAACAAGCAATACGAGCGTGAGGTTACACACTGACACAAATCTTTATTCTAAAGAAGACACACACACACACACACACACACACACACACACGCTTTCTTTTACTGTTTGACTTTGAACACAAAGCCAACAGTAACACTCACAGAGCTCTGGACAGTGGTTCTGCTGTAGAACTGGAGGCTACAGAGCTGCAGGTCTAACATCGCACATCTTCACTTTGTGTCAGCCTGCTGTCTGGGAAGACTCTTTCTTAGAGTCAGTGTCCTGTTTGCAATTTGTCTTCTTGTCCTCTTGAACAATAGAAATCAGATTCATGTTCATATCTCCACTCCTCTGAAACAGCAGAACACGCCTTCATTTCCCCCCTCAGAAGTCAGCCGATTGTAGTGTGAGTGCAGGAATAAACGTGGGTTCATCTTTGGTCATACCTCCACATCCTGCAGAAGAATGTAATAAAGACATATTTGTTTGCCTAGTAACTGTTAACAGTTATACATGACAGTAACATGTTACTTTGTGACATGTTACATAGAGCCCTAGTTACATCATAAAAAAGAGGAAATTGTAGATGAGGGAAAGAAATCCTAATAAAATATCTATAAAGGAAGCTTAGTCAAGAGCTGAAGAGGCAGATTTTAAACACTTTCCTTGTGAGATTATGGTCTCAGTCACTAGTTTAAAGTCTCACTGAATAAAACATAATGTTCATTTTCAGCTGATGTTTTACGGCAGAGCTAATAAGTGACTGACGAGTCACGAGCGTATGAGCATGCAGCGTCGCTGATCCCTGTGCAACATCTAATTAAGTGCAGTGCAATAGTCTGAAAAACCTCTGTTATATCATCTATTCCGATACTTACCTATTCCATTGTTAAAGCTGCTATAATTATGAATATTACTCATTTATTTTATGGTATTTATTTATGATAAAATAGGAGCTATTCTTTTTTATTGTTCTTTTATGCTGTTTGTCAGCACCAAATTCAGCAGTGCTTCTTTTGTTGTATGCTCGTGATTACGATGACAATGAATCTCATCTGAAAATCCAAAGATGACGATGGGAGAGACGCTCGCTCAAGGCTTCAGAATCTAGACTCTGCAAACCAGCAGGTGATGCCTGTGCATTTGCAGTTCTGTGTTTCCCCCTGTGGTCTGTGTTCTTCTGTTTCCATCTTCACGTTTTGCTGTAACCCCACCTGTGTCTCACCAGTCTCACCTGCTCCTCTGTCTTTGTTGCTTTGGTTTTTGTGTGTTCAAGTTTGTCCCCAGTGCTTTTATAAAGTTTATCTTTGTTTTTTCATGTCTGCTTTAGTTCCTCCTTTGAATAAGTTAAAAAAAAAAACCCAAACACTGGTGGTGCAAATAAGAGAGAAATGATGCAGAAACTCTTAGTTTTCACATTTGTGAGTCAGTATTTTTCAGTGCACTTTTTTTGTAGCTGCACATTAGAGCCATGAAAATGCGTTACACTGTTCTTAAAATATCATCAGGGAAAAAAAACAGTTAGAAATGTAATGCTCAGATCTGATTTAAATCCAAACTCTAAATCCAACAACCTGCCACGAAGCAGATCAGGTGTGCACAACAGGTTACTATAGCGATCTACCTGGGTTAAAAAAGAGGCGCCTTTGTGACACTGAAGACTTTGCCTCGGGCAGAAAGTCAGCAGGACAGGAGGTTACGTGACAGTTTTAGGAATGGAAGGGTGAGCAGACAAGTAATTAACGGCCATCAAACACTTGAGGTTTCTCGACTTAATGAGCACGACTGTGTTGAAAATACTCCAAATGTGTTTTAAGGCTGTGTGGAACAATTCCTCTGTACCACGAGGAATTCTGCCAAAAGAGTCGATGACAAAAAGTGTTTTTGTATTAAATAAAGGAGGTGGAGGTACTGCAGTGAACATTCTTTGCAAAGTTTACAGTATTTTTTTATTAAATAATGCTTTTATTTTGTTGGTATTACATCTCTTTGGTCACTGTGATGTGTTATTTTAGGTGTAAGTCGAACTGCATCGGCAGAATCCAGCCACAGAGAGCAAAGTCGGAGAACTGTACTAAAATGACCTTGAACCTGCCCGGCTGATGAATATCAGGGATTACATGATAATCCAGGAGCAGAAAGGGGGCGGAGGGAAGGAAAACTAGAGAGCATGCTGGAACACAAAGAGACTGCCGGGCACGGCCGGATTAACCTCCTGAAACGCCCCGAGGCAAATGTTGGGCCCCTTCTGACCCCCATTGTACAAAGTCACTACTGATATTCTTAATTTCAGTCAATAGGTTTATCAGTGGATTAAACATTAAGTCAAGTTTTACGATTAGTTTCCGGGCCTTTGTTCCAGTTTATTCCTGGCGTATCTCCTGTGGCGGGTTTGTTATATCAGAGGGGAGAGAGGAACCTCCTCTCTGTTGGATCTGCTCAAACACTGGGGCTCTCCCCTGTTTCGACTCCTTGCAGCTCATTTAAATGTTTGCAATGTCAAAGATTTCAGCCAGCCTTTCATTTCGTCTTGCTTGGAAACCTTAAGCTTCTTTTGCAACTTAATTTGCTGATGGTGTCGAGGCTTAACGGAGTTCAGTGGAATCGCTCCGACAGAAGAAATTAAACCAAACTCCTGGGGAATTGCTCTGCTCTCTCGATTTGTGGCGAATCGCCAGGGGACCTGCTCACCAGGGCAACTGATAACCCACCCTTGATTCGGCACAAACAGTCCTCTCAAACACTCTTTAATTAGCTTCTGCCTCCAAACCCTTATCGGGCCTTCCAACGTCTACTTGTAAAGGCTTGTCCTTGATTCAGAATGCAGCTGAACTGTGTTTCATTAATATGACATGTTGGTGTGAGCGTTGCTTCAGTGAGCATTCGGGCTGTGGTTGAACCGCTCCCTGTCAGTGTCCTGTTTCTCATAATGGAATGAAGAAAGAGAGGAAGTCTGTGGAGCTTCTATGGAGGAAATCCTTAGAAATGAATCAGATTATATGGGCCAGGTGTCCTTTTACTGTTACAGACTAGCTGCCCTAAAGTCAGTAACCAGAGGGCTGCTCGTTAAGCCGGTAACGTTTGACCAAATAGCTTTAATGTTAGCTTAGTTCCAGCTCTTCCTAATGGTAGGTTTGGTTTTATAAGTTAAAGGTTTGAATGGCTGTTTAAATCCCAGATACATTACAGACAACTTATAAGAGAGAAGCATGGTACAGAATAGAAATCTGACCTGTGCTGTGTTTCCTGCGTTGGATGGGGCTCTTGTGCTTTTAACGTGCTGCCTTGCCTTGTTCAGTCATCATCATCAGTCACAAGTCAATCCAGCTTTTTATCAGCTCACAGTTTTCAAAAACTAAAGTGTAACTACAGCCCACACACTCATATTTAAGCAGTTATCAAAAGACTCTCAGTCTGGACCTCAAGCTCAGGATCAGGACTCTCTTAGCGAGTAATTAAAACCAGGCAGCAATCTAAAGTTTGCTCCATTTTCAGTGTCTTCCTCCTGCTGTGACGTCTGTCTCTGCCCTAAACACGAACTTCTACTGAAAAAGAGTCAGTCGTCGTTCTCCATCTTCCCCGTGATAATGTGTTTATGCTAGCCTCATCATAGTTCTGTAGCTCATTCAACTAGCCCGACTTCCCCAACCCTCTGATGTTCAGCTAACTGTGCGGTGCTTGGGGCACAGGACTGTGACAAAAGAAAAAACTTCATTTATAATGGAGTTGTGAATGGAGTTCATAGTTTGGTATAATGTGACTTATGCTTCTTAACCACTACACACTTAAAATAAAGAAGAAGTAGTATAACTTAACCCCTTAAGTTCCATCCATCCATTCTCTTCAAGTCATCCAATCGTGGGGTGAGTGGAGCCTATCCCAGCTGTCGAGAGGCGGGGTACACCCTGGACAGGTGGCCAATCCAATCCAACATCTGCATGTCTTTGGATTGTGGGAAGAAGCTTAATTTTAAGCATAAGTTTAAGCATCTTATCAAAACTTTATACTATAAAGGAGTTTTTTTGTACGTCACTTTATGCTCCCCACAATTCAGAGAGGGAAGTGGATCATACTCTACATTATTCTGACCTTCTTAGCGATCATTCGGATCTGTTACACGATCACGGCAGGCTGAATTCAGTGAACCTTCTCCCAAAATCTGGGACATTTAGTGCAGGTGTAGTCGACCTGTTTAAAGGTGAGTACACCTCACGGCGCTCCTCACAATGGTCTGATTCTGCTTTTCAGAAATCCTCTGATGGTGAGGCTTATCACAGAAGCCCTTCTCGCCTGTTGTTCAAATCAAATTTTTGAGAGACAGTCAATCAGAAAAAGTTGCCTTAAAACAGCTTATTACACAGAAGGGATGAACCGGGGTCTGCATAAAGGCCCTGTATAATATAGAAAAGGATTTTTTAAAATCGTGAATAAGGCAAAGCTACTCTGGAGTCAAACTATAAAAATACATTGTTTGAAATGAAAAGAATAGGCCCACATTAACAGTGCTGTATATCAGTGGCAGAAAGCACAGACTCAGGCCTCGGCTGTGTGCCAACCACCGGTTCAGTCCATGAACAGAATCCGAGTATTAGTGGGCCATTAGAGCCTCGCTCTCAGGTAGCACCACACTGGACAGCGTTGTTATCTGTTGGGATGAGATGCATGGTGGGATAAAGGTGATCTTCTGGGACAGCAACGGTTTGAAATTTCCCAGAGCTGTCAGAGATAAATGGAGCTGAGTCACGCTCGGAGAAACAGCAGAACAAGGACAGAATGTTTTAAAGAATAATGGAGCTCATTTAAAGTCTGGACTATGTTTACGTTCCTGCCTCGCCCACTTTCAGTGCACACGGACATAACATCATGGTTTTTTACCCCAATATTTGGGGAGTCACCATAAAGGAGAAAAATCACACATTTTTACAATAGATTTACTAGAGGTTCCAGTTTAGGTCATTAATAAACATGAAATTCACACAAACAGAGGGGAGCTCGATTACAGATACACTGCAGGGGTTCCTCGTCATGTCTCCTATTCACTGATTTGGAACCAGGGCAAGTCAAGAAATGGGTCAGTATTTTTTAATATTTGCTCCTATTTATACAGACTGTATGAAACATTGATGTAGCTTCTGCTTCTTTACATGACTTTACAGCAGAAGTAGATGTGCTTACAGACCAATAGAAAAACAGTTTTGGTCTCCATGGATAGTTCCTCCTTCTATCAATGTAATTGTACCAACAGACCGTCCGAGAAGTCTGAGCTCCAGTTTTGATGAGTGTAATTCTAGGATTTTAGTTGGATGTTACTGAGCACTGATTAGCAAGTATCAGTCTGAGCGATGGTCAATTCTGTGTCCAAAAACCAACCAGATTTAACACAGAATGCTAAAGTTAACGCTCCATCCATCCACCCAGCCAGCCTGCTCGTCAGCCATCTTAATGGGAAAAAACAATAATACTGGTTATATATACTAATAAGGGTAATGAATGAAAGGGTGCCACATCAACATACAGACGCTGAATTCAAAGACACACCGTAGGTCAAAATGATGCATGATTGGGGGGGGGGGTGGACCAGCTCTGCCTGCATACTCTCTCCAGATGAGGCCGGACATCGTCGCGCCCCAGCGTGGAGTCTGACAGTGAGTCCAAGGATTTCATCCTGATACCCGATGGCTGTCAGGGTGTCGTTCCCCATAGAGGTCGTGTGTCCCTCCATCGATAAGCCTCCCCAGACCATCACTGACCAACACTAAACCGGTTGGTTTAGTTACAGGCAGCATGACGTCCTCCACAGTTTCTCCAGACCCAGACGTCTGTCACATGTGCTCAGGATGAACCTGCTCTCATCTCTGGAACGCACAGGGTGCCAGTGGTGGACCTGCTGATTCTGGAATTCTTTGGCAAATGCCAATCAGGCTCCACAGTTCTGGCTAGTGAGCACAGGGTCCACTAGAGGGTGTCAAGCCCCAGTGCCCCCTCTGTAGGGTCCAGGTATCGCCTCGTGCTACCGGTAGTGACACTGACCCTGGACAAATGCAAAACTAGTGAAACACAGTCAGAAGAGATGAGGAGGGGAAAATGTCAGAGACCTGCACCTGTGAAATCATCCCTGTTTTGGGGGTTGTCTCATTGTTGCCCCTCTTGTGCACCTGTCATTATTTCCATTAACACCAAAGCAGCTGAACCTGACTAACAGCCCCGTCTGCTACTTAACTGAGCGGATCAATGTAAAGAAGTTTCACTGACTCGATGCTGGATTTAAAGTGTTCCTTTTATTTTTAGATATGTCTTATATTTTTTTAACCACCTGTATTACCCTGAACATGATTATCATCACTGGTCGTAAACACACGGGCATGACCAGCAGCTCTGGGGATGTTGGTAGGAGAAAGGTCTTCATGTTATTTTAGTCACAGTACATGCCATCACTCTCGTTCTTTTCTTTTCCTTTTTTTAAGTACAGTGGAAAATTTCCAAAGCTTATGATGAGACAGGATAACCATACACGACAAACTGAGTGTGTTATATGTAGAGTCATATACGTGACCTTTTGTCATGTGAAATGTTCGTCGTAGTCGTGCAGGTCCAGTTTGCTGTGACAAAATTCAGGTCTCTGAGTCCGCCTGTTGCTGCAATCACGCAGAACATAGTCTGCTTCAGATGAAACCAACCAATCATTGTCAATCACTTCATGTCACACACGTAGAGCAGCACAGCCACTTACAGCCCCCCATCGACTTCACCCGCCGTCAGAGGCCAAGATTGCCACTACAGCTCCAGTCAAGTGACCGCTGGTGATGAAGAGACCACCCATTCCTCCACAGACAAAAAATGAGGGAACTGGGACATCTCATGGCCGAGTTAGGACGAGACCTCGGATACAGAGCCACCCAGTTGACTCCCAGCTGAGTGGACCTTCAGCTACATGTCATGCCCTCTTTATCCACATTTTCCATCTCACTGTAATCACAATCATCAAAAATTCTTTATAATAACTGAACGAATGGAATAAAGAAAAGTGGAAACTGGGGTAACAGCAGGGATTTCAAACCAATGCTGGGTGGAGCTCAACTCATTCATGTTAAAGATCCTCTATGCACGTTGTTTTTTTATTTATGTAACTCCTCATTGTTAATGTGCATATAAACAAGCAGTTATATCATGTAGAAGTATACGAAACAGTGAATGTAAATGGAAAATCAATCAATCAAATAAATTACACAAAGGACCAAATCACAAAGTAAAGACCCTACAATAATTCAGAGAATTCCAGCTTCCTTCCAACTGTCGTAACAGGAAGAAATAGAAATGGGAATAGTCCAGTTCCTTGGAATCGTAAGTCTGCTTGCCTATCGATCCCACTTGTTGGTTCTTGCACTTGCGCTACAATCATTTGACTTCAGTTCATGTGACGAAGGAGAAAAACAGTGGCCTATAGTGTGGATGTTACTTTTATTTTTATTGCCCAAAAGCCTGAAAGCGTGATCATAAACTGGAAACTGCATCCAGGACATAAACAGCTGCATTGTGTTGCTAACGCTTTGGATTTTTTCAAGCGTCTGCACTGACAGCATGCTAATGCTAGTCAGCATGCTAGTCAGACAGCATGCTAACACTAAGCTAGCCAAGAACCCAGGGTGATGTTAAAGCTGAGTGACTGCTGACCCCGACCCAGCCACACTGACCCTGAACTTCAACAGGTAACAAACTGATGAGCAGTCAGGCTGCAACCTCCGTTTCTACCTGTTCATGTTTCTACAGTAGAATCACCGTGGCGACCGCTTTAAAGTCTCTTGGTGCTGGTTTCCATCTTTGTTACGTGCTTTCAGTTTTGTGTTCATACCTAAATACTAAGAGAAAGACCGTATGTGTGTGATCATTAGGACACAGATTTGTGTTGGTGTGTGTGACTGTAACCCCAGTTTATATTGCTAAATGGTGATTATGAGTCAGTGAGTTTCAGCTATTTTACAGTAACATGAAAGTAATGTAAACAGTAGTATAATGAATTACTTTCTCCTGGGAGTAATTAAGCAAGGTAGTGCATTAAAGTAATATATGTAATATGTGCAGAGATGGGCAGTAATGTGTAATCCGATTACTTTTTTCAAGTAAGGAGTAAAGTAAGGGATTACTATTACAAAAGAAGTAATTAGATTACTGTTACTCTCCCGTAAGCACGCTGCGTTACTGCGTTACTAAACCGTGATTTTGTTTGCGAGAGTGTCTCACGACAATGACGTAATCGCGTGCGACGTTTGTGGTAACAGACGTGTGCAGATCAACAATGGATAACATATGG